>CAUYLG010005492.1:0-20373 GCA_963573385.1 Cacajao melanocephalus | reverse complement strand
GATAGATAGATAGATAGATGAGAAGAGATTTGACCAGGCATAGTGGCTCATGCCTGTAATCTCAGCACTTTGGGAGGCCAAGTTGGGAGGATCACTTGAGCCCAAGAGTTTGAGACCAGCCTGGGCAACACAATGAGACACAAAAAAATAAAAAAATTTATTTTTGTCTACAATAAATTAAAAAAAAAAAAAAGGGCCTGGCGCGGTGGCTCACGCCTGTAATCCCAGCACTTTGGGAGGCCGAGGCAGGTGGATCACCTGAGGTCAGGAGTTTGAGACCAGCTTGGCCAATATGGTGAAACCCTATCTCTAAAAAAAAAAAAAAAAAAAAAAGGGCCAGGCATGGTGGCTTGCACCTGTAATCCCAGCACATTGGGAGGCTGAAGCTGGTGGAACACCTGAGGTCAGGTGTTTGAGACCAGACTGACCAACATGGTGAAACCCCAAATCTCTACTACACACACACACACACACACACACACACACACACACACACACATTAGCTGGGTGTGGTGGCAGGCACCTGTAATCGCAGCTACTCCGGAGGGTGAGGCATGAGAATTGCTTGAACCCGGAAGATAGAGGTTGCAGTGAGCCAAGATTGCGCCACTGCACTCCAGCCTGGGCAACAAGAGCGAAACTCTGCCTCAAAAAGTTTGGCTGTGTGATGGCTTACACCTGTAATCCCAGTACTTTGGGAGGCTGAGGCAGGCAGATCACTTGAGGTCAGGAGTTCGAGACCAGCCTGGCCAACATGGTGAAACCCCATCTCTACTAAAAATGCAAATATTATCTGGGGGTGGTGGTGGGTACCTGTAATCCCAGCTACTTGGGAGGCTGAGGCAGGAGAATTGCTTGAACCGGTGGAGGTTGCAGTGAGCCAAGATCGCACCATTGCCCTCTAGCCTAGGCAACAGAGGGAGACTCTGGCAAAAAAAAAAAAAAAAAAAAAAAGGCAATGTCTATTGCCATTACCAATACAACCATGGTTCTGCTAATCAGGAAGGATGGGAGAATGGGTATTGTACAAGCACGCAGAGGTCTCAGCCACCCTCCCCCTGTCACGGATGGCAAGGCTGAGGCCCTGAGAGGGATCCAATATTCTGGCTCAAACACTGGCTCACAGCTTCTGAAAAATCAGGATGTGTGGCTCCCCTCATGCTGCTTCACCTTCCCTGGTCTCCTTCCAGGTTCCCATCCCACGGCTTCTTGAGAGCCGGGCAGATCACAGGACCTTTCACAAATGCCCAGGGCACTCTGCCAGCTGCCTTCATGCTTCCTGGCTCTGTTGTGCCCATGCCTTTGCCCAGGCCATCCCTTTCTGTCCCCTGCCTGTGCCTGGAAGACCCTGCAAACTCCAACTGACCGTGACCCTGTCCGTCCTGTGGGAGATGGTCCTCTCTTCCCTGGGTTTCTGCAGGGATGTAACCTCATCTCTAAAATAGGAGTGATGGCTGGGAGTGTGGTTCACGCCTATAATCTCAACATTTTGGGAGGTTGAAGTGGGAGGCCTTCAGCCTTTTTTTTTAAATTTGTTGTAGTTGTTTTTGAGACAGGGTCTCACTCTGTCACCTGGGCTGGAGAGCAGTAGTGCAATTATGGCTTACTGCATCCTTGACCTCCTGGGCTCAAGCAATCCTCCCACCTCAGCCTCCTGACTGGTTGGGACTACAGGTGTGCCATCACACTTGGCTAATTTCTTCATTTTTATTTTTGTAGAGATAAGGCCTCACTCTGTCTCCCAGGCTGGAGGGCAGTGGCGTGGTCATAGCTCACTGCCGCCTTGAACTCCTGGGCTCAAGTAATCCTCCCACCTTGGCCTCTCAAGTAGCTGGGTCTACAGGCATGCATCACCACACATCTGGCTTTTTTTTTGAGATGGAGTTTCACTCTTGTTGCCTAGGCTGGAGTGCAATGGTGCGACCTTGGCTCACTGCAGCCTCTGCCTCCCAGGTTAAGCAATTCTCCTACCTCAGCCTCCTGAGTAGCTGGAATTACAGGTGCCTGCCACCACGCCTGGCTAATTTTTGTATTATTAGTAGAGATGGGGTTTCACCATGTTGGCCAGGCTGGTCTTGAACTCCTGATCTCAGGTGATCCATCCGCCTTGCCCTCCCAAAGTGCTGGGATTATAGGCCTCAGCCACCGTGCTGTTTGTAGAAAGTGATTTATTTAGAGAGAGAGGGAGAGAGAAACAGGGGAAGGGGAGAGAAAGAAACAGCTAATTCTCACACTGAGTGAGAGAATCCAGAAAGAGGGAATGCAGGAGAGGAAAGCAGCTTCCACACTGAGTGGAAGGGAATAGAGAGAGATGGAGATTAGGAGGAGAAGAGAGGCTTCCACGAAGGGAGTGTTCGTGGAAGGGGATCCAAACATGGAGTCCCCCAACTTTTTTTTTTTTTTAAGAGACAGGGAGAGATCCTGTAGCCCAGGCTGGAGTGCAGTGGTGCAATCGTAGCTCAATGTAGCCTCCAACTCTTGGACTCATGGGCTCCTCCCACCTCAGTCTCCTGAGTAGCTGAGACTACAGGCATACACCAATATGTCCAGCCAATATCTTTTTAAATTAATTGAAAAATATTTTGTAGAGATAGGGTCTCACTTGTTGCCTAGGTTTGTCTCAAATTGCTGGCCTCAACCCTCCCTGCTTGGCCTCCCAAAGTGCTGAGATCACAGGCATGAGCCATGGCGCCCAGCCTATGGAATTTTTGTTATGGCAGCCAAGCGGATTAATACAAGGCCTCAGGTGCAAATGTGCATCTCTGACCTCAGGTGATCCACCTGCCTTGGCCTCCCAAAGTGCTGGGATTACAGGTATGAGTCACTGCACCCAGCCCCTAATTTAAAAAATTTTAAAATTATTATTATTATTTTTTTAAAGACAGGGTCTCAGTCTGTCACGAAGGCTGGAGTGCAGTGGCACAATCTTGGCTCACTGCAGACTCAAATCCTGGTCTTAAGCGATGCTCTCACCTTGACGTCCAGGATAGCTGTGACTGCAGGTGTGTACCACCATGCCCAGCTAATTTTTTTTTTTGCCCTCTGGTAGAGGTGGAGTCTCCCTCTGTTGCCCAGGCTGATCTTAAACTCCTGGCCTCAAGAGATCCTCCCATCTCAGCTTCTGGAGCAGCTGGGACTACAGGCAAGCACCACGACACCCAAATTTTGAAAATTTTTTTGTGTGTAAACAGGGTCTTGCATTGCTCAAATGATCCTCCTGCCTTGCCCTCCAGAGCAGTTGAGACTACAGGCATACACCACCATACCTAATTAAAAAAATTTTTTTTTTGTATAAATAGGGTCTTGGGCCAGCGCGTGGCTCACGCCTATAATCCCAGCACTTTGGGAGGCCAAGGCGAGTGGATCACTTGAGGTCAGGAGTTCGAGACCATCCTGGCCAACATAGTGAAACCCTGTCTCTACTAAAAATACAAAAATGAGCTGGGCATCATGGCGCTAGCCTGTAGTCCCAGCTACTCGGGAGGCTGAGGTAGGAAAATCGCTTGAACCCTGGTGGTGGAGGTTGCAAAGAGCCAAGATAGGGCCACTGCACTCCAGCCTGGGTGACAAAGTGAGACTCCATCTCAAAAAACAAACAAACAAGGGCCGGGCATGGTGGCTCATGCCTGTAATCCAAGCACTTTGGAGGCCAAGGTGGGCGGATCACCTGAGATTGGGAGTTCAAGACCAGCCTGACCAACATAGTGAAACCCCGTCTTTAAAAACAAACAAACAAACAAAACAAGAAAACAAAACAAAAACCAGAGTCTTGTTGTGTTGCCCAGCCTGGTCTCAAACTCCTGGGAGAACAGGCCATGCTAATTCCACTGAGGAGGCTGAAGATGCATGCCCCCCTCCACTCTCACTCCCCACGTCTTTCTGATGTTTTTGCATAGATAAGGGTCCTAGTCAGTCCAGGCTGCTACAACAGAGTCCCATAGATTGGGTGGTTTATGAACAACAGACGTTATTTCTCCTAAGATCACAAGATTAGGGTGCCAGTGTGGTTGGGCTCTCTTCTGGGTTGCAGATGGCCATCTTCTCCTTTACTTCTAACTTTACTCGGTAGAAAGACGGGGAAGAGGAGGCCGGACGCGGTGGCTCCTGCCTGTAATCTCAGTACTTTGGGAGGCCAAGGAGGGCAGATCACTTGAGGTCAGGAGTTCGAGACTAGGCTGGCCAACATAGTGAAAACCCATCTCTACTAAAATTAAAAAAAAAAAAAATTAGCTGGGTGTGGTGGTGGGCACCTGGAATCCCAGCTACTCAGGAGGTGGAGGCAGGAGAATCGCTTGAACCAGGGAGGTGTAGATTGCAGTGAGCCGAGATCGTGTCACTGCAATTCAGCCTGGGCGACAGAGTGAGACTCTGTCTCAAAAAAAAAAAAAAAAAAAAAGAAGGGGAGGGGCTCTCTGGGGTCCTTTTTATAAGGTGTCTAATCCCATTGGTGAGGGCTCCACCCTCATGACCCCTTCCCCTCCCAAAGGCCCCGCCTCTGAAAACCATCACCTTGGTGTGAACACATGAACTTGGGAAGGAAGGACACAGACATTCTGGTGGCTGCCGTCCAAGCATGGACCATTAGGACTTGGCTGCAATTCACAGTGCCTTCCCCCACAGAGTCCCTGACACTTCCTGTCCACACCCCTGCGCTAGGCCTCAGCATGTGGAACAGGGAGTTGGGCTGATCCACCAGTTCTCTGAGAGCTCCTGAAGCTGGGGCCCAGGTCCACTCCACCTTGGCTTCTACAGGACTGTCCCAGAGTCCCCCACCTTCCCTCCATTTGGGGGGGTCCTGTTGCCTGCAGAATGAACTGTCACCTCCATAGCCTCTGGCCTCTACTGGCCATTGCAGCCACCAGGAGGGTAGGGCAGGAGGAGGTGGAGAGGGCTTGGCAGGACTGGGGCATGGGGCAAGGTGAGAAGACTTGGGCCCTGTACGGTGGCCTCTGGGTGACAACACCATACACATCCCTTCAGCTGCCATGGTGGCGATGCTGGTGCCTGTATCTCCTTTCCCCTGGGTTCAAAACACAAACATCCAACAGTCTCCTGACAAGTGTGATGTCCTGTGAGTGTCTCTAAGTCAGCATATTCAACATCAAGTTCATAAAGTTTATTCCCCAAAACCATTCTCCTCTGTGGTCTCCGATCTCTCATCTGGTACCACCATCCACTCCACTGCCCGCCCAGAAATCGGGGCATCACTCCGGCTTCTCTCCCTCCCTCCTTCGGCTGATCCCCAAACCTGCTGTATCCATTCTAGCTGCTGTCTCCCCACTATCTGTCAGCTTGGTCCTCTTCCTGCACCACTGCGTACACCTAAGTCACCATCACCTCCACCGGAGCCACCAAAGCACCTGTAGTCCCACTCTGGGTGCAAACCTGGTAGGTGCTAGCACTTTGCACGTCTCTGTTCCCATGCATGGCCATGGCAAGGGAGGGGCAATTATTTCAAGCATTATGCAGAGAAGAAAATGGAAGTCCAAGGTCATGCAGCGGCTAAGTAACGGCCTTAGTGTCCAGGCCCGGGTTCCTACCACCTCCCTCTTAGCTGACGGGTCCCAAAAGAATGCAATGAAGACAGACAGGGATAGGGGTGGGGAAGAGTGAGCTCACAGTGAATCAGGAGGGCTCCTCTGTTCATTCTCTTGGATTATTTTATTTTATTTTATTGTTTTTGTACAGACAGGGTCTCACCTTGTTACCCAGGCTGGTCTGGAACTCCTGAGTGCAAATGATCCTTCCGCCTTGGCCTCCCAAAGTGCCAGGATCACAGGTGTGAGCCACTGTGCCTGGCCCTCTTGGATTTTCTTTTTTGTTTTTGAGACGGAGTCTCACTCTGTTGCCCAGGCTGCAGTGCAGTGGCGCGATCTCGGATCACTGCAACCTCCACCTCCTGGGTTCAAGCGGAGAATTCCTGCCTCAGCCTCCTGAGTAGCTGGGATTGCAGATGCCCACCACCACGCCCGGCTCAATTTTGTATTTTTAGTAGAGACAGGGTTTCACCATGTTGGCCAGGCTGGTCTTGAACTCCTGACCTCCAGTGATCCGCCCGCATCAGCCTCCCAAAGTTCTGGGATTACAGGTGTGAGCCATTGCATCTGTCCCCTCTTAGATTTTCATATCATCTACATGGTGAGTTGAATTTTCAATTCACAGACCTTGTTTTGTTTTGTTTTTCATATCCTATTGATGCTTATATGGGTCCAAGGGGCAGAAGTCATCAGGATCTCCCAGCAGCAGCCTGGCCAACATAGTGAGACCCCCAGCTCTACCAAAAAAAAAAAAAAAAAAAGAAAGAAAGAAAAAGAAATTAGAAAGACATGGTGGTGTGCACCTGTAGTCCCAGCTACTTAAGAGGCTGAGGCAGGAGGACCACCTAAACCCAGGAGGCTGAGGCTGCAGTGAGCCAAGATGGCACCACTGCACACTCCAGCTTGGGTGGTAGCAAGACTTTGTCTCTTAAAAAAAAAAAGAACCTCCCAGAACTTCATAGCTGCTACTATCAGTAGCAGCTGATGTTTCCTGGCTGATCTCTTGCCCAAGCCACAGTTACTTCTATTTTTCCTGTGTTGCAACTCTGGTTATGAAACCAGAAATAGTTGTAGCTGGTAGGGACATTGAAATACCTCAAAGTAAAACCCAGAGGCTGGGCCAGGCTGTGGTCAGCCCCGGGGAGACCACAGCCTTTGCAGAGGGGCCCAGGGCCCTGAAGGTGGGTGGCAGCTAACAGAGCTGCTGGTGGGATGGGCAGCCAGCTTGAAGGAGCTTGGAGTCTAGAAGAGGAGGAGATGAGAGTCATCACAGTGAGGTGTCTCCAGGGCTGAGCTGAGGCCCTGGCCAAGGAAGTCACAAGGCTGTAGCATGGCTCCATCTTTGGGGCACACAATTTGGATTCAGGTCCTGGCTCTGTCACTTACACAACTCGGTGTCTCTGGCTAGTTGGTTACCTTCTCTGATACCCTGCCTCCTTATCTGTAAACCAGGAGATATGGTATAGCCACTTCAGAGAGGGTAAGTAAAATATATCTGTATGTTGCTGATGTAAGAGGTGAAGTTGACATAAGGTAAAAGTAACCATTTTAAAGTGAACAATTCAGGGGCATTTAGTGTATTCAAGATGTTGCTAATGTAAGAGGTGAAACTGAGGTAACACAAAAGTAATAATGTTGTTTATTAATTTAATTTATTTATTTATTAGTTTTGAAACAGAGTCTTACTCTGTCGCCCAGGCTGGAGTGCAATGGCATGATCTCGGCTCACTGTGGCCTCTACTCCCAGGTTTAAGCAATTCTCCCACCTCAGCCTCCCGAGTAGCTGGGATTACAGGTGCCTGCCACCATGCCCGGCTAATTTTTGTATTTTTAGTAGAGATGAGATTTCACCGTGTTGGCCAGCCTGGTCTCGAACTCCTGACCTCAGAAGATCCACCCACCTCGGCCTCCCAGAGTGCTGGGATTACAGGTATGAGCCACCTGGCCCAGCCTGGCTTTTGTTTTTAAAGTGGGAGAGGCCTGATTTTGTTTAAATCTAAAGGTAAGAGGCTGGGTCATGTCTGTAATCCCAGCACTTTGGGAGGCCAAGGCAGGAAGATTGCTTGAATTCAAGAGTTCGAGACCAGCCTGGGCAATATGGCAAGACACCATCTCTACAAAAAGTACAAAAATTAGCCGGGTAGGTGGTGTACGCCTGTAGCCGCAGCTGAGATGGGAGGATCACTTAAGTCCAGGAGGTTGAGGCTGCAGTGAGCCATGATCACACTGCTGCACTTCAGCCTGGGCGACAGAGTGAGATCCTGTCTTAAAACAAACAAACAAACAAACAAACAAAAACTAAAGGGAAGGCTCCAGTGGAAAGTAGATAGAGGTTAAACATGTAATACAGAGAAGAAAAACTGATAGTGTGACATTTCTTTTTTTTTTTCTTTTTTGAGACAGAGTTTCCCTCTTTTTGCCCAGGTTGGCTCACTGCAACCTTCGCCTCCCAGGTTCATGTGATTCTCCTGCCTCAGCCTCCCAAGTAGCTGGGATTACAGGTGTGTGCCACCATGCCCAGCTAATTTTTGTATTTTTAGCAGAGACGGGGTTTCACCATGTTGGCCAGGCTGGTGTCGAACTCCTGACTTCAAGTGATCTCCCCTCTTCGGCCTTCCAAAGTGCTGGGATTACAAGTGTGAGCCACTGTGCACGGCTGATAGAAATTTCTAAGCTGAGACGGGGTTCACAGGGAGACATTGCTAGAGGCTGTCATATTATTTACGTACATGCAGTTACATATATGTATGTATGCAACATATACACATTATACATGCATATGTATGTGTACAATATATAAATGTATATTCTACATACATACACATAGTAGGTAACGTATGCATTATGCATATGTATAAACATTATCTACTGTGAGTGTGTATACATAATATACACATATGTTTTTTGGTGGTCGTTTGTTGCTTTTCTCCCTACTACAATATATGCCCCAGGAGGGCAGGGGCCTTGCCCATCTCCCTCACTTTCACATTTCCAGGGTCTGGCAGGTGAGGACTCCTTTGCGATTGGCTGCAGAGAGTGAAGAATAAAGAGCTGACCTTGGGTTGGAAGGCAGCCTGTAATCCCAGCACTTTAGGAGGCCGAGGCGGGCGTGATCACGAGCTCAGGAGATGGAGACCATCATGGCCAACATGGTGAAACCCCGTCTCTACTAAGAATATAAAAATTAGCTGGTGGTAGTGGCACACACCTGTAATCCCAGCTACTCGGGAGGCTGAGGCAGGAGAATCGCTTGAACCCGGGAGGTGGAGGCTGCAGTGAGCGGAGATCTCGCGCCACTGCACTCCAGCCTGGTGACAGAGCGAGATTCCGTCTCAAAAAAAAAAAAAAATTAAAAATGATCGGGGTGAGGTGGCACCTGTCTGTAGTTCCAGCTACTCGGGAGGCTAAGGTGGGAAAATGGCTTGAACTCAGGAGGTGGAGGCTGCAGTAAGCTGTGATTGCACTACTGCACCCCAGCCAGGGCAACACAGTGATGTCCTGTCTCTAAACAAATAAACACACACACAAACAAAACTACATTGATGCCAAGAACAATCACTGCATGCTTACTATGCATTAGGCATCTAGCTAAGCTCTTTACCCGTGCCATCTCAGTTGTCTCACAAACTCCCTGCAAGGGAGGGTCACTAACCTATTATATTTTATGGATCGGAGACAACTTCAGAGAGGTTAAGTCACTTGCCCAAGGTCACACAGCGAGTCCCAAGCCCCAGCCAGTAAGCACCACGATCCTCTGCCAATGAGCCGATGCTCGAGAACCGGTCGGGTAAACAACAGGCACTGCATCAAGGTTGGCTAACAGGATCATATTTGACTGCAGCGCGGCGCTCCGGGCTCGAACAGCCAGATACCTGCGCGCCCCCGAGCCGCCGCGCGCCCCGCCCGCGAGGACAGAATCTACGCGGCGGATTAGCTGCTGAGAAAGGGGGCGTGGCTCGTGGCGGCAGGTGGGCGGGGCCAATCGCTGGCCGTAAATACGGCGCCACATGGCACTGGCTCGCGAGGGCGGGGGCGGGCTGACGGGGCGCAGGCGCGCTGAGGGCGGGAGCCCTTCGGCCTCCGTGGCCCCTCTGGCGGTAGCGACATCTCGCGAGAACATGAGCGGGAGGCGGGGTTCCTGCGCCGGGGGCGGGGTCGGCGAGGGCGGCCTCCAGAAGATCCGCTAGTCGCGGGGCGGCGGCGGCG
Organism: Cacajao melanocephalus; assembly: GCA_963573385.1. NCBI lineage: Eukaryota > Metazoa > Chordata > Mammalia > Primates > Pitheciidae > Cacajao > Cacajao melanocephalus. The sequence continues at coordinate 10,630 of CAUYLG010005492.1, read as the reverse complement.
ACGGCGGCTGCGGGCGGTAGGTGAGAGGAGCGAGCTGAAGGGCGCGGCGGGCGGCGGGCGGTGGGCTCGGGGCGCGGCCTCCCTCTCTCTCGGACGGTGCGGAGCTCCTGGAGCCCGGGCTGGGGTCCCGGGCCGCGCTGAGGGGTACGGGTCAGTTCTCTTCAGCCCAGGTTGGCGGGCGCGGCATGGGCCCGGGTTCGAGTCCCCGCGCCGACGCGCTCTGTGACCTTGGCCTGGCGCGCGCCCTCTCTGAGCCCCGCTCCTCGCCTTCGGCCTTGTGGACCCAGCCCTGGGGCCCTGATCTGCGCGTTCTGCGGTTCCTCAGGGTCTGGACGAGAAATCCGTGGTTCTGATTCAGCGACGGCAGAGGCTGCAGCGGCCCCCAGGAGTTCCCCTGCCCAGCATCAGCCTCTGCTGCCCCGTAGGGGCATGACCGCTTCCCTGGCATGGAGTTCCAGGGCCCCCGGCCCCCTAGGGCCCCCCGTGCCCGCTGTCACCTGAACGGGGCTCCCCCGATCCTCCAGAGCCCCCCCCCCATGCCCGCTGTCACCTGAACGGATCTCCCTGCCCCTCCAACTCCACCCCCGCACCGTGCACGCTGTCACCTGAACGGGGCTTCCTGGCCCCACCGACCGCAGCCCTGGAGCCTGCAGACGCCAGCAGCACCGCCAGGTCGCTCAGGGTATCCCTTAAATGACCTCTCGCTCCAGAAGCCGCAGCCCTGCCCCTCTGCAAGAGGAAACCGTGCATTTAGTCCGGGAACAGTGGGACTCAGACCTCCTCTGCGGGCTCCCGGCCACCGGGACACCATTGGCAAAGCCTTGGCTCGGGCAGAGGCTCCGTCTGGCAGGCAGCACAACAAGCCGTAGTGTTTCCAGCATTATTAAATTATTTAGTTCCTAATCGGGGCTGTGGGGACTCGGAAGCCCCGGGGTGAATAGGAATGTGAGTTGCAGGCGCGATGCTGAACGTGGTACATCTTCCAGGACACCAGGCCCTACAGTGGTGCTCCCGGCTGTGGGTGGCTGGGGACAGCTCAGCAGGTCCCCCTCACCCCAACCCTTACACTGGGACATGGGTTAGCCCCTCTCCGTGAGCATCTGGTGTCAGAGTGAGGACGGAAAGAAAACGGGGGTAGTGAGGAAATTGCTACACGAAGGTGCAACGGTTGACATCTGAAAGAGCGCCTGCCTGGAATGGCATAGATGTTTGATTTCCCTTCATAGGAGTTTATGGGACTTTGGGCTGATGCTTTGGGGCCAGCAGTAACTGTCTGCTGTCACTCAGCAGGCTCCGGCTTTATTGTCAAACCTCCAGTTGAGTGCAAGATGCCAAGCTGGGGTAGATGCCGGTAATAGCATGGGCCTTACCCTGGGAGCTCATGGTTAGCCTGGCGACCACAGTGTGGAGTTGAGGCTGTGGTCTAGGTGCTAACAGAATGTGGAGACATTTTCCGACATTTTCCACGGTGGAGAGGACCTATGAGTTGGGCCTTGAAGCATGAATGGAGTTCAGAACATTCCAGGTGGAGGCAAAGGCATGCAGAGATGTGGAAGTGAAAGCGATGTTTGGGGGAGACGGTGGGTCGCTGTGTTCTTGGTGAGGTGGGGTTTGAGGATTGGATTGGAAGCTAAGGCTGGAAGGCTGGGTGCGGTGACTCATACCTGTAATCCCAGCACTTTGGGAGGTTAAGGGGGGTAGATCACCGAGGTGAGGAGTTCGAGACCAGCTTGGCCAACACGGTGAAACCTCGTCTCAATAAAAATACAAAAATTAGCTGGGTGTGATGGCGCACACCTGCTGTGGCAAGAGAATTGCTTGAACCTGGAGGTGGAAGTTGCAGCAAGCTGACTTCGGGCCACTACACTCCAGCCTTGGTGTGCAGTCTTTTTTTTAAAAAAAAAAAAGACTGGAAAGACGGGTTTCTAATTGTGCAGGGCTCTGAAGGCTGTGCGAGGGAGTTTGAGCTTTTATTCTTTTGGTGGGGGTTTGGGTGCAATGCGATTAGATGTGTTTCAGAAAAGTGGTACTAGTGAGAATACGGGAGGTGGGTTTCATGTCTGGGCAGTGGAGCTGAGTTGAGTAGCCTTATGTGGTGTGGGTCTGGGACAGTGGCTGAGAGTGGGGATGGGCATGGAGCTGAAAGATGGTGCCAGATCCACTGGACTGTGGCGCTTTGTGAGATGTGACCTGTAACAGCTAGGGCAGCTGGGACTTCTCACCTGCAATGAAGAGAGCTGGGGCTGGGTGGGAGAGGAAGGGTCAAATGCACATGGGTTTTAGACCTGCACAGCTGGCGGCATTTGTGGCCATCCTGGAGGAGATGTAACCTTGTAGAGAAGAGACAGCCTATACAAGGAGGGAATCCGCAGGAACCCTAGCAGGAAGGGATCGAGGGTGGAAGAGAGGCCTTTTGGTTGACTGACCTTGGACGTGCCATTCCTTGACTATGCAGTCATTGAGGCTGGCAGGTGATTCTCTTCTAGAGTGGTCTCAGGGCTGAAGAAGCCATTGATGGAAAAAGACCAGTTATGGATAATACTGTAACACATGCAGCTCCTTTGCCTTTTTAAAAAAACCTTGCATCTTGAGGTTCAATTCTTAAATTGTCTTTCTCTTCAGAGAGTAGCTGTTGGTTTCACACCTATTTAGTGGGTCTGTGGCTGTAGGCGGGGTTTGGTTCTCCAGCCCTGAGAGATAATTGACTCTCCAACTTATTACTTCCTGCTGTTAACCAAGGTGGTGGTTTCTGTAACTATTTAGGAACTTTAAAAATATTTCAGAGAAGATGGGAAACACCAGGCACAGTTGAGTGCAGGGTGGGGGTGCAGTGCCGTGCAGGGCACAGGAGGAGGAAGCGAACAGGGCCCCTTTGGCTCCCAGAACTTGACCAGCTGGGGCTTTTCCCTCTAGGCAGGAGGCTGGATGTGTCTTTGAGGAATCTGAGTAGCCCAAGAGTAAAGACGTAAAATTAATGACATCAGAGGGTCCCCAGTCAGCAGCCCCAGCTGGATCCCTTGCTAACGAAGCCCATAATTAATAACCCCCTCCCAGTATTCAAGGCATCAAGATTTAAAAATCCTCATCCCTTAAACATGAGCAGATAACCAAGGACATCTGAATAAAACCTCTGCTACGGGAGATAGAGACTGCAGTACACACTCGGAAGCAAAGAGAGCGTGCAGGAAGGAGCCGTAGAAAACAGGCTGCCATGAATGGACACATGGAGAAAATATCACATACATGAGGTGGGAACAGGAAGCTCTAAAAAAAAGCCACCAAAAGGAGCATTCGGAGATCCATAAAGAGAACTCTCAGATACACAAATATATATATAAAAGCAGAAATAAGAAAATCAGTTAGTGGGTGAAAGATAAAGTTGAGGAACTCCCTCAGAAAGTAGAACAGAAAAGCAACGCAGTGGAAAATGAGAGAAAAAAGAAACAGGATCAGATCAGGAAGTCGGCAGTTGAATAATAAGAGTTTCAAAGCTGAGGTGTGAGGATCACTTGAGGCCAGGAGTTCAAGACCAGCCTGGGCAACATAGCAAGACCCCATCTCTACAACAGAATTTAAAAATTAGCCAGGTGTGGTGGTGTGCACCTGTAGTCTCAGATACTTGGGAGGCTGAGGTGGGAGGATCACTTGAGTGTGGGAGTTCGAGGCTGCAGTGAGCTGTGATCATGCCACTGCAGTCCAACCTGGGCGACGGAGCAAGACCCGATCTCTTAAAAAATAAAATAAAATGCTTTTTAAAAAGTTTCAGCAAGAAAGAATAGGGAAAACAGGATGAAATTCACAAAATAATTTCCTAGAACCCAAACTTTCTGGGTTAAAGAGGCCCACCCAGTGGCCAACACCATGGGTGAAAATGCAGGTATCTGTCACTCTCCTAGCCTCTTCATTTCCCAACTCCGATATTAAAGGCCTGGGAAGGCTAGGTGTGGTGGCTCATGCCTGTAATTCCAGCAGCTTGGGAGGCAGGTGGATCACTGAGATCAGGAGTTCAATCGAGACTAGCCTGGTCAACATGATAAAATCCCATCTCTACTAAAATAAAACAAAAAAATTGTTTGGGCGTGGTGGCAAGCATCTGTAATCCCAGCTACTCAGGAGGCTGAGGCAGGAGAATCACTTGAACCCAGGAGGCGGAGGTTGCAGTGAGCCAAGATCATGTCACTGCACTCCAGCCTGGGTGACAGAGCAAGACTCCGTCTCAAAATAAATAATATAAATAAATAAGTAAATGCCTGGTTAGTGAGGCTGAATTTCAGATACAGACTAGTGAGAGCTTGGGAGGGGAAAGATTTATTTGATAGCATGTTTGCAGCTGTCAACCCCAGAATTTGGATAATAAGAGTTCAGAGGCTGGGCACTGTGGCTCATGCCTGTAATCCCAGCACTTTGGGTGGCCAAGGTGGACAGATCACTTGAGGCCAGGAGTTTGAGACCAGCCTAGTCAACATAGTGAAATCCCTTCTCTACTACAAATAAAAAAAATTAGCCGGGTGTGGTAGCATGAGCCTGTAAATACAGCTACTCGGGAGGCTGAGATAGGAGATTTGCTTGAACCTGGGAGGCGGAGCTTGCAGTGAGTTGAGATCGCGCCACTGCGGTGCAGCCTGCGCAACAGAGCAAGACTATATCTCAAAAAAAAAAAAAAGTAAAAGTAAAAAAGGAAAGAGATGCTTGCATACCCACTCCAGGACGTACTGTTGTGAAATCAGGAGGAAAAAGTAAAAACAAATCACAAATAGGTCATCACACGTCAAGAGGCAGAAGGTTAGAACAAGTGGAAAAAGGCAAAAGATAGAACTAACTCCAAATAAAATGAAAAGAAGCAGAAGGGCTTGGACTTTTTCAAAGCAGCACTGGATGGCAGGAGATGGAAGTGCCTTGGTTTCAAAATTCTGAGGGAAGGCGTTCCAGCCTGGAAGTCTACGCTCAGGCAAGGGAGATAGGGTAAAGACATCTTCAGACATGCTCCCAGATTTGCTCCTGTGCTTTAAGGAGGCAATTGGCAGATGTGGGCTCCCCAGATGAGGCGGTAACTCTAGACAGAGACAGGCTGGTGGGAACAGGATTTCCCCCAGGTGAGAGGTGGGCAGAACCTGCCGGAGGGAGATGCCAGCCAGGTGCTGGCATGGACAGGAGACATGTCCTGACCCCAGCTGGTCAGAGGCTCCTTGAAGAGATTCTTGAGGAGAAGATGAAATTAGCAGGACACCTGACGTGCTGGAACATCTGGAGAGGAGTTGAGACAGTTGGCAGAGCTGGGGTGGGATTAGTGATAAGTATTAAACAAAGCAAATGAAAACACAAGACTCTTATTAGTTCCAGAGAAAATAAACTGTCGTGCGGGAAAAGAAAAATAATTATGGTGTGCACAAGGCGCAGCTGTGGGTAGCCTCTCCACAGTGATAATAATTTATGTAAACACTGGCTGCTGCTCTCATTGAAATTATGATGCGCCTGGGTGGAGAAGGTGTGGGGAGGAGATGCAGTGGAAAGGTTGGGGAGGACAGAGCTACATTTTCACCTCTTGCCACGGGAAATGAGTCACTAATGCCCCAAGCTGAACAACCAAAGGCTCACTCTGAAGACAGATGTTAAAAGAATTATGGAGAGGGCAGGGTGAGGTGGTTCACGCCTGTAATCCCAGCACTTCTGGAGGCCGAGGCAGGAGGTTAGCTTGAGTCTAGGAGTTCGAGACCAGCCTGGGCAACGTGGTGAAACCCTGTCTCTACTGAAAATACAAAAATTAGGCGGACATGGTGGCATGTGTCTGTAGTCTCAGCTCCTTGGGAGGCTGAGGTGGGAGGATCACTTTGCTTGAGCCTGGGAGGTGGAGATCGCAGTGAGCCAAGAGTGAGCCATTGTACTCCACTGTAGCCTGGGCAACAGAGCAAGACTCTGTCTCAAAAAAAAAAAAATTATGGAGAAGGTCAAAGGTGAGAAAGGGAAACAGGGACAGGGACTGCTGGGTTTCCTAATAAACTTCACCTCACAGAATGATTTCACTCTTTCATGGATATGTATGTGTAGCACTGAATTGACACAAATGGGAACAGTCTCAGATCGGCTTTCTGCTCTGACGGAGCGGGGGCCCTTGCCTGCCTCTATGCACAAGCCTATTAGCAGGGAGGGTTTCCTTGCTCTTCCTTGCTCTGATTTCCTCTTGGTTGTTGTCATTGTTCACTGTATCCTGTCTCCTTGTTGTGGTCATTTATCAGAGATTCTGAGTGCTTGCTTTTTTTTTTTTTTTTTTTTTTTTTTTAAGACAGAGTCTGACTTTGTCACCCAGGCTGGAGTGCAGTGATATGATCTCATTGCAGCCTCTGCTTCCTGGGTTCAAGCAATTGTGATTACAGGTGTGAGCTGCCACTCCCGGCCGAGCGCTTTCTTTCATCATTCTTTTTCTTTAGACTTTTTGTAAGGGAGTTTTAAAACATACCTACCAGTAGAGAGAATAGCATTGTAGGTCATTCTTCACCTGTCCCCGAGTTTCAGAAATTAGGCAATCAGTCTGTCATGTTTGTCTGGTTTTTTTGTTAGAATGACACCTCTTTCCTGAGCAACTACTGAATGGCAGACGCAGCTGTGAGACAGGATGAGGACCTCCCTTTTAAGGTTTCCGTGCAGGAAACAGGCAATGAGTGGATTAACCAGTGAATATGAATTATTTGAGGCTGGGCACAGTGACTCATGCCTGTCCTGAGACTTTGTGAGGCCCAGGATTCAGGGATTCTGTGACTGCACCACTGCACTCCAGCCTGGGTGACACAGTGAGACCCTACTCTAAAAATAATAAATAAATAAAACGTTTGAGGTAGGGATAGGGTCAATGCTGCTATGGAGAAAACCAGGGCATGGGGGCAGGGAGTGCAGGGTAGAGGCCAGGACCTACTCTCTCAGGGTGGTCAGGGAAGGCCTTGCTGAGGAGGTGGGCATTGAGCAGAGATCCGAAGGACTGTGGGACTGCCCTGGGATTCCCCAGCTGAGGGACGGCAGTACAGAGGCCCAGCATTAGGAGCCTGCTGGATGTGGTAGGTGAACGGTAAGGAGACTGTTGAGGCTGGAGAGGGTCGCCGAGGGGGACTATGGTAGGAGATGAGGTCGGTGGAGTCCTGGTCACGGGCCATTGGAAGGACTTGAGATAGGAAGTCACTGGACTCCAGCTATCAGAGATGACATGATCCGACTTTTAACAGAATAACCATGGCTTTGGGGTGGAAATTGGGTTGTATGGGCCTGAGAGCAGAAGGAGGGAGACCGGTTTGGAGGCTGTTGCAGTAACTCAGGTGAGAGCTGATGGTGATTGGGGCATGGTGGGGTATAGGTGGGACAGAGAGGACGAGACAAATTAGAGCCTGGATGCCTATTTATTTTTTTATTGTTTATTTATTTTTAAAGTTTGAGACAAGATCTCTCTCCCAGACTGGAGTGCAGTGGCGTGATCACAGTTCACTGCAGCTTCAACCTCCTGGGCTCAAGAGCTCTTCCCACCTCAGCCTCTTGAGTAGCTAGGGCTGCAGGGGTACACTACCATACCTGGCTAATTTTTAAGTTTTTGTACAGATGGCTTCTTGCTACGTTGCACAAGCTGATCTTGAACTCCTGGTCTCAAACAGTTATCCTGCCTTGGCCACCTAAAGCGTTGGGATTACAGGCATGAGCCACTGCACCTGGCCTGAGCCTGGATCTATTTTGCATGTAAAGCCCCAAGCAGGTTCTTAAACTGATTATGGTGAAGTTTATTATCATTTTCTTCTGAAATAATTTATTTGAATGACTTAACAATTTTTTTTTTTTTTGAGACGGAGTCTCACTCTGGTGCCCAGGCAATCTTGGCCCACTGCAACCTCTGCCTCCTGGGTTCAAGCAGTTCTGTCTGCCTCAGCCTCCCAAGTAGCTGGGATGATGGCTGTCCGCCACCACGCCCGGCTAGTTTTTGTATTTAGTAGAGATGGGGTTTTGCCATCTTGGCCAGGCTGGTCTCCTGACCTCAGGTGATCCACCCACCTCGGCTTCCCAAAGTGCTGGGATTACAGGCATGAGCCACCATGCCCGGCCAAGAATTGACTTAATTCTTAAGTCAGTTGAGTCAAATGAGTTATTGTTTGGATTCTAGAGTCAAATATCATGCAACAAGTATTTGAGCCTTATGAGGAATACAGAAGATACATGAGATAGGAACCTTATCTTCTAAGAACTTGAAACCCAGTTTGGGAATATTGGACTGGTGTACATGTGCTGATTTCCTATCTACTTGGCAAGTGCCTACTGAGGGCTTAGAGACAGGAAGGAAGAGAACAGTGTGAGCTGATAGTCCCTGTGCTCTAGGACCAGCTCTGTGGGGAAGTTATTTTACTTCAAGGGCTAACTTGGGGCTCAGTTTTCATTCAGGTCTCCTGGGATATAAATCAATATTCCATTCTCATCAATGTGAACATTTATTACATATTTTTATTTAGATATACGGTCAGATGTAGTTAACTGAACACAAATGAAGTAATTTTATAAGCAAATAAACCATAGTCCTGGAGGTACTGAGTAAAAATGTGCCTTACACTGGGGGTTTTAACGCAGCACCACCATGTGTGAATCGCAGGCAGTCCAGGATGTGCAGAAAGCAAATGTTGACACCAGTAACAGGAACTTTCTGAATTTTTGTTGACTACAGCGATGGGAAACTGCAGTGAATTATTTGCCTTATACAGTATCTGTAGAGCTGGAAAATAAGTAGTTTCTAGTCTTTATGCCAGTAGCATAAATAAATACACTTGAAGCATTCTTGGACGTCTTAATGAAGGTCATGTCACTTGATTTAGTGCTCAAGAGCTTGGTTATTTGGACACGAAGAAGCTACTTCCCCAGAAATAAAGGAAATAGAAATCTGACTATCTAGTGAAACCTACCAATTCTGCATAAATATATACTGTAGAGGCCAGCAAGCAGAGTGGCAAGGAAGGGGGGCTGTCCGTCAACAACAGCCTGATTCTGATGCCAACTCTAAACATTGCTAGCTCTGTAGACTCGTGCAAGTGTATAACTACTTTGCCCCGGTTTCATCCCAGGTTGTGTGAGGATTAAACAAAGTAATGTGTGCAAACCCCTTAGAACCTCACTTTTAAAAACATGTTAGCTATTGTTATTGTTATTTTAAAAACAATTGCAAATGGACAGTCTTTTTTGACTATTGATAACTGGCTCTTGGTAGAAAGCATGAATAATAATAAAAATAACACATATTTATGTAACAAATATTTGAGGGCCTGATGAAAACAGATAAGTAAGCCAGGGTGGAATTTAAAGAAAGTGCTTTGCTATTTTATGAAACACTTAGCTGGTATTTTCTCGTTTTTGTACTTGGTAGCTCTGGTTAGCAGAAAGGCCTGGTTTGTTCTTTTGTAGATGAACTGAAACTCAAGACATCTGCAAAATGGCCCACTTAGCAGAGGCCAGACTTGCTCTCACTATCCCTTCCCTCTTCCTCCCAGTCCCTCCATGTCTGTACGGAACTCTGCACTGGTGTTTTTCTTCTGTATTGTGGACATTGGTGAGAGCCAGGCCGTTGCATTCGTGTTGGAGAAGTTTTGGCCTCTGGAGATCAGCTTCATAAAACTACACACATTTTCTTTTAACTTTAAATCAAATGTATTGAGGTATAATTTACATGCAATAAAATATACCCATTTTAAGCATGCAGTTTGAGGAATGTGGTCAAACATATTCACCTTGTAACTGCCTCTGCAGTCAAACAGTAGTGCATTTCATTTCCATCACCCCGAGTTTCCTCACGCTCCTGGGCGCAGTCTATGATTTCTGCCACGATTTCTGCCTCTTTTAAACATCATATAAATGGAACCATGGAGTATGCAGTCTTTTACGTCTGGCTCCTTCTTCAGCATTTGACCAGTAACATTCACCCATGAATCAGCATTTTATCCTTTTTGCACTCACTTGGTGATGGACATTGGGGTTGTTTTAAGTTTTAAGCTTCTTCTTTTTTTTTTTTTTTTTTTTTTTGGCATGCAGTCTCACTCTGTCATCATCCAGGCTGGAGTACAATGGCGCCATCTCAGCTCACTGCAACCTCCGCCTCCTGGGTTCAAGTGATTCTCCTGCCTCAGCCTCCCGAGTAGCTGGGATTACAGGTGCCTACAAGCATGCCCGGCTAATTTAATAAATATTTTTAGTAGAGACACGGTTTCACCATGTTGGCAAGGCTGGTTTCAAACTCCTGACCTCAGGTGATCTACCCACCTCAGTCTCCCAAAGTGTTAGGATTACAAATGTGAGCCACTGTGCCTGGCCAGTTTTTTTTTTTTTTTTTTTTTTTTTGAAAGAAAGAAAAAGAGAGGAAAGAGAGTGAGAGTGAAAGAAAGAAAAAAAAGAATGTACAAGAGAAAGAAAGAAGAAGAGAAAGAGGGAGAGAGAACGAGATTCTTGTTCTATTGCCCAGGCTAGAATGCAGTCTAAAAATGGGTATTAAAAACCTCTATTATGCCAATAATTGTGCTTAACAATGGAGACAGGAAGGAATAAGATATGAAAATAACAAACAAGCAGCCAACCAATATTTTATTTAAACCTGTGAAATGCTATGCAATTGCTGAGGAGTGATTTA
>CAUYLG010005490.1:0-60307 GCA_963573385.1 Cacajao melanocephalus | reverse complement strand
GGTGTGGGGGGGGGGGGGGGGGGGGGGGGGGCTGTGGGTTGTGTGGGGGGTGGGGGTGTGGGTGGGGGTGAGGGAGTGGGAGTGGGAGGAAGGATGAGAGAAGAGAGGCAGGGGGAAGAAGGGAAGGGGGAGGAGGTCTTCAAGGTCAACCCCGAGGTTCTGGCCTGGGCCCGGGTGAGGGCATTTGCCGGAGGCACAGGCCCCACATGAAGGCGCAGCGATGCTCGTCAGAGGTAAGGGGAGGCAGGTGGCGGGTGGAGGAAGTTCTGTGCAGGCTGCTCGTGTTCAGGAGAGAGGAGGAGGAAGCATGACCTCATCGGATCTCCACTCCACCTTAGAGAGTTACCCTGAGGGACAGATTGAGACACGGCGGATGGATGAAGTTGCACAGCCCCCAGCCGGGGCCGCAGGGATCCTCCTGGGACCAGCCTCTTCTCTCATGGGCACCATGGACATTTCCTTCCGGCCTCGCTGCCCACATAGGGCCCTGGAGCCCTTGGGGTCATGCGGGGACCCAGCTGATGCCTGCAGCAGTGGGAAGAGACCTTGGCCGGTCACACAGCAGTTCTCAGGCTGCAGCCTCGCTGAGGCCACGTTCGAATGGCCACGCCCAACTTCAGGGACACAGGGAGACCATCTCCTCCTTGCCGTCCCTGGAGGGGGAGATGGGGGACGCGGGGCAAGGGACACCTAGGCCTCCCTCGGTGGCAGGGCAGGGTTCCAGTCAGTGCCCTGCTGGGAACAGAGCTCCAAGATATGGTGAAGTGGCAAAAGCCAGGTGCAGAAAAGAGGAGCCACGTGCTTGCTACCTGCAGGGTGACGAGGCAGAGGGAGGCACACGGGCAGGTGGCTGTCTGAACGCGCATGGGAAGACGGGCACAAATCAGAACTGAGGCTGACTCCAGGGGATGGACCGGCAGCTCAGGGGTTCAGGGAGACCTTTGACCCTTTGGATGATCCTTTTTTTTTTTTTTTTTTTTTAAGACGGGGTCTCGCTCTGTCGCCCAGGCTGGAGTGTAGTGGCACCATCACAGTTCACTGCAGCCCTGACCTCCTGGGCTGAAGAGATCCTCCTCCCCTCAGTCTCCTGAGTAGCTGGGACCATAGGTGTGCACCAGCATGCCTGGCTAATTTATTTTTGATTTTTTGGTCTTTGACTCCTAGGTTCAAGTGGTCCTTCCACTTTGGCATCCCAAAGGACTGGGATTAGAGGTTCACGCCACCATGCCCAGCTGATTTTTATTTTTATTTTGTAGAGATGGGGTCTTGCTATGTTGCCCAGGGTGGTCTTGAACTCAAGTGATCCTCCTGCCAAGCTTGGCCTCCCAAGGTGCTGAGATTACAGGCGTGAGCACCCCACCCGGCAACTGTATGATCTTTTGTGTCTTGATTTTTGCTCCCATCAGTGTTTCATCTACTTAAAAAAAAAAAAAAGGTGGGGGGCAGGCGCGGTGGCTCACGTCTATAATCCCAGCAGTTTGGGAGGCCGTGGAAGGCGGATCACCTGTGGTCAGGAGTTTGAGACCAGCCTGGCTAACATGGTGAAACACGCTCTCTACTGAAAATACAAAAAAATTAGCCGGGCCTGGTGGCAGGCCCCTGTAATCCCAGCTACTCGGGAGACTGAAGCAGGAGAATCGCTTGAACCTGGCAGGTGGAAGTTCCAGTGAGCCGAGATCCCGCCCCTGCACTCCAGCCTGGGCGAAACAGCGAGACTCCGTCTCAAAAAAAAAGAAAGGATGAACTTTGTGGAACACGAATTCTATCTCAAGAAAGCTATTATCATTATTTGAGACGAAGTCTCTCCCCGGGACCCCCTGGGCTGCGCCCCACCCCAGTGCCTGCGCCCCGGCCGCCCCCGCCCCCCGGGACGTGCAGAACTTTCCACTTGACGCCTCCGCGGATCCCTGACGCCACACCTCCCCGCTGTGCGTCTTCCAGTGTGTCCCCTTGCAAGGCCAGCCCCACCTGCCAATGGGGAGGAGGCCGGCGCCCGCCCCGCGCCGCGGACCCACCTGGACCGGACCACGTGCACGCGGTGCCGGCCAGCCCGCCTCGCGCCACTAGGGGGCGCTCCAGGCACCAGGCCGGTGCAGCGGGTCTCGCGCCCTTCCCCTGGTCCGGTTTCCCGCCGCGCTGTTTTGGTTCCGGTTGTTCCGGAAGTCGGATCCTCAAGTGCGGCGAGATCAGTTTCCGGTTCCGGCGTGGCGGGGTGGCGGTGGCGGTGGCGGGGCTCCAGTCGCGATGAGTCTGAGGTAAGTGGGCTGCGGCCTGGGCGCTCCCTCATTGCGGGGCGAGCACCTGGTTCTCTCGGATCCCCCGCCAGGCCTCGGGGCTGTCCCTTCTGGTTCTGCCGCCCCCAGCCCGGTGTCTGCGCCGCCTGCTGCGGCCTGACTGAACCGCTCCCGGGCGGCTGGGAGGCGGGGTCCCTGCAGTTTTTGCAGCATCGCCCCGCCGGGCGGGCACGGGACCACTATCTCTGCGTCCCAGGCCCAGGCCCCAAGCGGTAGGGGAGCAAATGAGCGAGCGAGCTAATGAATGAATGAATGACCGCGCGCTGGCTCCGCCTCAGGTGACGCCGCAGCCACCGGGAACCGCGAGGGACGGAGCAGGATGAACCGGGCCAAGCCCACCACGGTGCGCCGCCCCAGCGCCGCGGCCAAACCCTCAGGTGCGTCGCCCTCCCCGCTCTGCAGCCCGCGGGTGTTTGGGGCTCTCAGCTGCCGTGGAGCCTGACGTCAGCCAGGGTGTTCCGCAGCCGCGGCTGTTTCCAGGAAGTGGGTCTGGAAACGCTACCTTCGGTCCTCAGCGGCTCCGGGAGTCCCTGGGAGGCTCGGGACAGCGGCTGCTTTCTCCGGGTTTCGAGTGATCTCGTTTCAGGCTGAGTTGCAAGGCTGCCGACAGGAGTGGAAGGGTCTCGTGGAAGGGGTTCCCCAGGCGGGAGGCAGGAGGCAGCACAGCAGAGCGTTAAGAGCAAGGGGTCTGCAGCCAGACTGTCGGCTCTGATCCTCCAGGCTTTGCCACTCACCTGCTGTGTGACGCTGGGCACATAGCTTAACCTCTCTGTGTCCCTTTCTCCCTTGTAAAGTGAGAGTAATCGCACCTATTGCGGAAACTCGGGCGGGACTAAGCACACTGATTGGAATAGGCTAGAGATGGCCCGGTCTGTGGTTAGCACTGGGTAACTGTCTGCTGCCACCTGTTCCCATCCTGCTGGCGGCAGCTCTGCTGTTGGCTGCTGAGTGACCTCTGCCTTCTTCCTCACCTCCTCTGACCCTTGCTTAATCCCCTCTGAGATAACAGGAGGGTGGAGTCAGGCTTTTTCCACCTTGGGTGTTGTGAACGCACCCGGTTTTCTCTCTCCCTTCCCTGCAGGGCACCCTCCCCCAGGAGACTTCATTGCTCTGGGCTCAAAGGGTCAGGCCAATGAATCAAAAACAGCGTCCACCCTGCTGAAGCCAGCCCCTTCTGGCCTGCCTTCTGAGCGCAAGCGGGATGCGGCAGCTGCATTGTCTGGTGCCTCGGCCCTGACCGGCCTCACCAAACGCCCCAAACTCTCCTCTACACCCCCGCTGAGTGCCCTGGGGCGCCTGGCTGAGGCTGCAGTGGCAGAAAAACGAGCCATTTCTCCGTCGATTAAAGAACCATCTGTGGTGCCGATTGAAGGTAATGAGTCTGTGGACTTCGCCCTCACCGCGTCCAACCATCAGGTGTTCATGGAAGGCCACCTCCAGGCCCAGTGCCACCCATATGGCTGGGGTCCCTTGGGAGAGTGGATGTGTGTGACTTGTTCTTGGAAGTGCTGTCACGTAGTTGCCTTTACCCCGCGTGTGTTCTGTGTCCTGGGCTACTGGTGGCTGCCCTTGGAGAAGCCGGTCACAACTCTCTTCACTTGTTTGTCTCATGGTCTCATGTATCTGTTGGGCACCCACTTTGTGACAGACACTGTCTGAGCCTAGGGGGTAAACTGTGCATGGCGACAGCCCAGGTGTGTGTTGTTAAGGATGCGCATCCGAGTGCCTTCCTCTCTCATCCTGAGCGGAGGTGATTGCACCTTGTTCCTCCTTCCCTCCTGGTTACCAGCAGGGAAGAGTTGATCCCCTCCCTGTTTGCAGCTGAAAAGCAGCAGAACAGTAGACGTCAACGGGAAATGTAAACTTCACCACGATCCCGATGCTCTCAGAAACACCTTTAACTGTGCGTCTAGAATCATCCCTGCTTCTCTGCCCCGTTTTCCCAACGACTGTTTTTAAAGGCACCATGACTCCCCGGGGAGTCGTGCTGGCAGCTGTCACACTACCCCAGCAAGCCTTGTTGTCTGCAGTGTTTTGTTTTTATGGGAGCATTTCTTTTGTATCAAAAAGAAAAAGCATCCTGGTGACTTTGGTAGTAAGGTGTCTGTTCAAGCTACGCCACCCCTGGTTACTGATGTTTGTGCTAGGCAGGGCCCAGGGGACTTGCGGGCTGTGGCCTTGCCCTCAGGGAGGGACCTGGGTGCTGCAGTGCAAGCCTGTGAGTGAGTCTGGTGAAGGCTCAAAATGTGGAGTCCCTGAGGGCCTGGAGGGAGGAGGCCTGGCAGGGAGTTGTGGTGTGAACTCGGGCCAGGAAACACGGGCAGGGTGATGAAACTGGGGCAGGCAGGAAAGGGAGGTGCCAAGCAGAGAGTGGACTGTGTCCAGGGGATGGAGGCCTGGCCTGGTGTGGGCAGCACACACTAGTGAGAGCTGAGGCTGGGTACTGTGGACAGTGTTTGTTCTGGATTCATTTGGCATCAGGGAGCCCTGGGGGCAAATGGCCCAGGAAGGCACGGATGAAGAACTGCTTTAGGAGGTCAAGCCTCAGACCTCCCATGCAAGGCCTGTCCCTGGGCAGCTGGTGCTGGTGAGGATTGAAAGCAAAGACAGAGACCATAGGCTTCACCCTGGCCTAGGTTCTCAGTTCTGTTCCGTTCTGTTCTTTCTTGGACCACCTCCTGTAGAAAGGAGATTTTGAAGATGAAAGGAGATATGGTGATGAAAAGCATATTCTGAGTGGTAGATCACTTTACAATATTAAGTATTCTCAGCAAAATGGAGAGGCAGCTGCATCCAGCCATTTGTAGTGTCTGTATTTGGAGCCCCTCCTAGGCCGTCCCCCTGTCCCACCTGCCTGTCTCAGGGCATCAGGATTTTCCTCAAGGTCTTAGCCCCAGATGCAGTTAAGGTGGATCAAAACACCTCTGTCTGCATGTGTGTATATATTTATTTATTTATTTTGAGACGGAGTTTCACTCTTGTTGCCCAGGCTGGAGTGCAGTGGCACAATATTGGCTCACCACAACCTCTGCCTCCCGGGTTCAGGCAATTCTCCTGCCTCAGCCTTCTGAGTAGCTGGGATTACAGGCCATTGCCACTATGCCTGGCTAATTTTGTGGCTTTTTTTTTTAGTAGAGACAGGTTTTATCCATGTTGGTCAGGCTGATCTTGAACTCTGGACCTCAGGCAATCCCCCTGCCTCAGCTTCCCAAAGTGCTGGGATTCTAGGCATGAACCACCTCACCCGGCCTAGTTTTTTATTTTTTTGAGACAGAGTCTCACTCTGTCACCCAGGCTGGAATGCAATGGCATGATCTCAGCTGGCTTCAACCTCCGCCTCCTGGGTTCAGGTGATTCTCCTGCCTCAGTCTCCCAAGTAGCTGGGAGTACAGGCCTGTGCCACCATGCCCAGCTAATTTTTGTATTTTTAGTAGAGACGGGGTTGCACTATATGTTGGCCAGGCTGGTCTTGAACTCCTGACCTCAGGTGATCCTCTGCCTCAGCCTCCCAAAGTGCTGGGATTACAGGCGTGAGCCACCTCACCTGGGCATGTGTGGATATTTAAAAACGCAGTCCTAAAAAACTCTTGGGTTAAAGAAGAATCAGAATGAAAATTAGAAAACCTCTTCCGATTAAACAGAGGCAAGCATGACGTTAGGAAAGGTATGTGCTGGCCCTGATGCTCCTCGGAGGGTGAGGGAGGGGTAGGTGCTTGTCTGGAGGGAGGTCGTGAACTGAGCCCCCGTGGAAGGAGGGTGGCAAAGTGGGAAGGAGGACGTACTGGAGCCCGGAGCCGGGGCAGGTGTGGAGGAGTGGGCGGCTATGCTGCAGTCTGCAGTGAAAAAGAAACTGGCAGGCGGAGCCCCGCTTTGTGAAAAGGGAGGCTGCAGTGGACCAGCTTACCGAGAAGTGTCTGTCTGTCACCTCCGGGGTAGTCGTGTGGGCCACTGTGGAGCCAGGCTAGAGCGGCTGGCGGGCCAGTGCCGAGGCCTTTGAGGCAGCCTGTCCTTGTGTTGAGGAGACCATCTGCTCTGTGCCCTCAGGGGTGGGGTCCTTATTTCCTGTGGGAGCTCTTCTGAGGGTAGAGCGCTGGTCCCTGGTGGGGCTGACCCTGAGCACCCTGGGTTGTGGTCTACCCAGTGTTGCGTAGCTTTGGGGCAACCCTACCCTGGCCCCGTTCTGACCATGCCGCCTGCTCCGGCCAGTGTTGCCCACGGTACTGCTGGACGAGATCGAGGCAGCTGAGCTGGAGGGCAATGACGACAGGATCGAGGGCGTGCTGTGCGGGGCTGTGAAGCAGCTGAAGGTTACCCGGGCCAAGCCCGACAGCACCCTCTACCTGAGCCTTATGTACCTGGCCAAGATCAAGCCCAACATCTTTGCCACCGAGGGCGTCATCGAGGTTTGAGCTGGGCCCCTGGTGGGAGGCGGGCAGGGCCGGAGTGGTCAGCTCTCTTCCTCACTTCCCTCTTAAGTGTCCCACCCGGCCCATGCCAGCTTTGCCTCTGGGGCCATCGAGGCTCCCACGTGACATTCATTCGCCTTCCCTGGCAGGCTCTGTGTAGCCTCCTGCGGCGGGACGCTTCCATCAACTTCAAGGCCAAGGGGAACAGCCTGGTATCTGTGCTGGCCTGTAACCTCCTCATGGCCGCCTATGAGGAGGATGAGAACTGGCCCGAGATCTTCGTCAAGGCGAGTGGCCTCTCCCAGGGCTGGTGAGGTCGCAGCTCTGGTGGTGAAGAGCGCAGAGCGCCGTGGGACGGGGCGGGGGTGGAAGAAAGACAGAAGAAGTATGTTCTCTCCAGAGGTCTGTGTCTGACAGCCTCGGCGGGTCACGGCATGGTCCCCCTGCACCCAGAAGCTGGAGAGGGCAGCCTGGGCGCCCAGTCCCCGGGCAGCAGGCGGGCCTTCCCCAGCCTGGTTGCCTGGCTGGGCTCAGGACTGAGGGCATGGCTCCCGCACAGGTGTACATCGAGGATTCCCTGGGGGAGCGGATCTGGGTGGACAGCCCTCATTGCAAGACGTTTGTGGACAACATCCAGACAGCCTTCAACACCAGAATGCCCCCCAGGAGCATGCTGCTGCAGGGGGAGGCAGGCCGAGGTGCAGGCGACCTGGGTGCAGGTGAGAAACACGGCTGGCCAGAGAGGGCAAGTATCCAATCCCACAGCAAGGGAGGGATGGGAGGTGCTGCATGGGGCACTCTCCATCATCTGCAGGGAGCAGCCCGCACCCCTCCCTCACGGAGGAGGAGGACAGCCAGACGGAGTTGCTGATCGCGGAGGAGAAGCTGAGCCCCGAGCAGGAGGGCCAGCTCATGCCCAGGTAGCTGCACGCCCGTCTGGGCCCGGGGTGGGTGGGGGTGAGTGCCTCGGGGCCACCTTCCTCCCTCCCCGCTCCCCCTCTGGCCTAGGTACGAAGAGCTTGCAGAGAGCGTGGAGGAGTATGTCCTGGACGTGCTGAGGGACCAGCTGAACCGGCGCCAGCCCATCGACAACGTCTCAAGGAACCTCCTGCGGCTCCTCACCTCCACCTGTGGCTACAAGGAGGTGCGGCTGCTGGCCGTGCAGAAGCTGGAGATGTGGCTGCAGAACCCCAAGGTGTGGGGGCGTCTGGGGCGGGGTGGGGTGGGGGTGGGGTGGGGGCAGACTCTGTGGGTCACGGTGTGGCCTTCCTACCGAGGGTGGCCATGAGTCCACAGCTCCCTTCTCGGGCCCGCAGCTGACCCGGCCGGCCCAGGACCTGCTGATGTCTGTCTGCATGAACTGCAACACACACGGCTCCGAGGACATGGACGTCATCTCTCACCTCATCAAGATCCGCCTCAAGCCGAAGGTCCTACTCAACCACTTCATGCTGTGCATCAGGTGCGCGGCGGGCGGGCATGGGCGCAGCGGGGGTGCAGGCGGAGCAGGGTGCGTGGGCAGAGTGGGGACGGGGCCTGCCCTGCCTGCACCCTCACCACACCCCCGGCTTCCACACCCAGGGAGCTGCTGAGCGCGCACAAGGACAACCTGGGCACCACCATCAAGCTGGTGATCTTCAACGAGCTCTCGAGCGCCCGGAATCCGAACAACATGCAGGTCCTCTACACCGCACTGCAGCACAGCTCGGAGCTGGCGCCCAAGGTAGGCCCAGGGTCCCCAGCCTTGCCCTCCACACCGGAAGGGGGGCTCCGGGCTGCAGGGGCAGGTGGCATCCAGAGAAGCCAACAGATTGGCGGTGTTTTGTGGGAGAATGCTCCTGGGACTCAGGAAGGAGCTCTTGAAACCCTTGGGCATGACGTTGAGCCACATCTGGAGTGAGTGCAGCCACAGGTCCCACCGTCTTTCTCAGAAACTGCATGAAACTCAGTCCGTTTGGGAGAGAGCCACACTGCGTCTAAAAAAGCCACCCAGGTTTCCAAGCTCAGACCCAAACCTGCCTTCTTTTTTTTTTTTAATTTTTCAAGCTCATTCCTGCCTTTGGATAATAAGGCTTTTTGTTTTAAAACTTTCTGTAGAGACAGGGTCTTATTATGTTGCCTAGGCTGGCTTGAAACTCCTGGGCTCAAGCAATCCTCCTGCCTTAGCTTCCCAAGGATGACTGGCATGAGTCCCTGGGCCTGGCTCAGACCCGCCTCCTGAAGAGTGGATCCCCCGGTTAAGCAGGAGTCCCTGTAGCCCTGGGGACTGGCCTCTGGGTCCTGGCGGTAGGGACCCTCAGATTCCCGTGTTTCCTTTGAAGGGGGCCGGGGAAAGCTCCTGTCGCCACCAGCACATTAGGCTTCCCTGTGGGCTCCGCAAGATGTAAAACATGAGGGAGGCGCAGCCGGCTGTTAGCTTCAGGCTCAGCCGTCCTCACAGCCCGGCATTTTGAGACAAGACTGCATCCTTTCAGATCCTAGGTGGTGGTCTTGGTTTCTGTTCAGCCTGTGGTGGGGGCAGGCTGAGATGGCACACACGCTTCTATGACTCTGCCACCGGTGTCCTGTACCCCCAGCATCTGTCAATTAATTCTTTCCCTCATTTCACGAGGACCAACTCCCCATGTGCTGGTTGTCAAGAGGGGATTCCTTGATGTGGCCTCTGCTCACCAAGGGCTGGCAGCTAGTGGAGCAAGGAGCCCGCCATACCCGGTTGTGCTGCGGGAGGAAGCCGGGGCGCATGCTCCTGGAACAGGCCTGTGATGGGGACAGCACTGCTGGGCAGCCTCCCACATGGCCTCTCTCTGCCCCAGTTCCTGGCCATGGTGTTTCAGGACCTGCTGACCAACAAGGATGATTACCTGCGGGCCTCTCGGGCCCTGCTTCGGGAGATCATCAAGCAGACCAAGCATGAGATCAACTTCCAAGCCTTCTGCCTGGGGCTCATGCAGGAGCGCAAGGAGCCGCAGTACCTGGACATGGAGTTCAAGGTGCCCAGCCCAGCCACCGGGCCACCTTTCCCTCACGCGTCACCAGCGCCCTCGTCCTGGGTCCCATGCTCATTCCACCCCTTCAAGTGCTCTGGCTGAGCAGTGGGTATGGGGATGAGTGAGGCTATTTGCAGTGACTTGTCCCAGAGGGCAGCATGGGTTCTGTCCTGTGTGAGGACCCAGGAGGGCTTACCAAGCGTGGGGGAACTGGCAACCCCTGGGCTGAATGGGATGGATTGTAGCAGGTGTGAGTAGGGAGGTAGGGGGAGGGGGCTCGGGCTCCCTGGCTGGGTTGGAGACTGTGCAAGGGGTGCAGAGGGACCTGGCGCTGGAAGGCAGAGTGAGGGTGGATCACAGAGATTCCAGGTCTCTGCAGCTAACTCGCAGCCAGCCCATGGGGTGGTGTGTTGTGCAAACGGGGCTTTGTGGATCTCTGTTGGCTGAACCTCCCTCCCGTGGCCAGACTAGGACCTGTGGCTCACCAGCCCTGGTGCCCAAGACCACCTGCCAGGCCCCTCTCCCAGCTGGTCCCAGGCTTCCTCTCTGGATCCCTGCTCGTGTGTGTGTATGTGTGTGTACGCGCCACGTGGATGTGAAGTGGGGCTCCCGGGTGGGCCCTTCTGGATGCAGACCCCATGCTGCACCTGTGTGTGTGAAGTGGGGCTCCTGGTGTCCCCTTGTGGATGCAGACCCTGTGCTGCCCTGCAGGAGCGCTTTGTGGTGCACATCACTGACATACTGGCCGTGTCCATGATGCTGGGCATCACAGCGCAGGTGAAGGAGGCCGGCATCGCCTGGGACAAAGGAGAAAAGAGGAGTAAGGACATGGGGGTGGCCCAGCCCTGCTCCGTGGGGGTCTCGGGTCCAGGCTGGCAGCTGGTGGCCCTCCGTGGCTGCACTATCCCCTGAGTACCCCGGAGGAGTGGTCCCACAGCACGGCCACCCAGGGACGCAGAGCCTGGAAGCTGCCATCCCTGTTTCTCTCCATCTGGATTTCACCCTAGCTACAGGCTCAGGCCCTGTTCTGCCCGAGCGCATCTTTTGTGTGCTCCAGTTCTGGCCCAGTATGGGGGCGTTGTAGGCATGGGGGCCCCAGCCAAGGGCAGGAGGGGAGAGGGGAGGTGGTGTTCAGGGCAGCCCAGGTGTTTGATCCTGGTTTTGCCATAAGGCTGGGCCGCTGAAGCCCTCTAAGACATTGACTGGAGCAAGTCACTCGAGACAGGATTCCAGTCACCCATATGCTCGTCAGGGTCACTCTATGCTCCACAGGGTGTTATTCCAGCCGGGAATGGTGCAGAAGCTGGGGATGTCCTGAGTTACCCCCTCCCTTGTGCCAGCTTTGAACTGGAGGAGTGTCTGTAGCCCCTTGCAGCCCACGGCTCCGGCCACTAAGCCGTGTGTCTGTTTCAGACCTGGAAGTGCTGCGCTCGTTCCAGAACCAGATCGCCGCCATCCAGCGGGACGCCGTCTGGTGGCTCCACACTGTGGTCCCCTCCATCAGCAAGCTCGCCCCCAAAGACTACGTGCACTGGTGCGGCCCGGGCCCCTACAGCCCACTGAGCTGGAACCAGCCAGGGCCCTTCACAGGAGCCTGTCCCCTTCCTGTGGACAGCAGCAGCCTGTGTGCATTGAAACCTCCTGTGGGGCCTCTGCCTTGGTGGGGGTGGGGCTGTCAGGCTGGGGCTGCATTTCTCTGCAGCGATTTTGTAAAGGATTCTCAGTTGCTGTCCAACCTGGCAGCGCTGTGAATGGTCACTGGGTTCTCTGGTGGTGCTGTGAAGAGGCGCTGAGTTTGGGCACCAGGCAGCCCAGCCTCTGACCACTTGGGCCTGCGGGAGCGGGGCCCCTTTCATCCCTAAGCACCCATGTCCTGACTGATGGCTCGTCTCTACCTGCCTCAGCCTGCACAAGGTGCTCTTCACAGAGCAGCCGGAGACCTACTACAAGTGGGACAACTGGCCGCCCGAAAGTGACCGAAAGTGAGTGCGCTGCTGCTTGGGGCTCCTGCATGCTGGGAGGGCTGGTGTGGGTGCCGAGCAGGCTGTGGGGGCTCTAGGAGGGCTGGGGTGGGGGGGTTGCTGGGCAGGGCTGGGTGGGGCTGGGCTGGCTGCAGCAGGAGGAGCCAGTGGGAGGTGTACTGCTGTTCTCATACTCACACCACCATCCTGTCCCTCCTCCACAACCCTGGGTACCACCCTTCTCCCACTCCCATGCTGGTGTCCCTGTGCCCCTCCAGGGATTCCGCTGCCACCTATGTTCACAGGACTCCAGGCCCCAGCCACAGCCTCCCCCAAACTCCTCCCAGGGTATCCATAGGCACCCCACCCTCCACGCGATCCCAAATGCACCGTCTGCCCCTGTTTCCCTCCAGACAGCCTCACACTGTCCTTCCTCAGCCGGCTGGCCTCACAGCTCTGACCCCCTTAAAGCCCCATGGGTGACCCCACAGGTTCTTGGCCCACACTCCTCTCTACCCCTGCTTGGGGCTCCTGTTGGTCCATCCCACCCATCATGCCCTGGGCACTCTGCTTACTTTGACTGCAGCCTTCTTGGCTACACTTCCAAAAGCCTACACTTTTGGAAGTGTAGGCTCCATCTCTGCCACCTGGCTTCCAGCTCCTTGAGGGCAAGAACCGTCTTGAGACCTCTGTGGGGTGGCAGAGCCTCCCCTGTGATGGCTGTAGGAATCAGTGACTGGGTGTGGCCCAGAAGGCCTAGGGCGGGGGTGGCATCCCCTTCTCTCCCTGCCCAGGCGAGACCTAGAGCCAGGGCACCTGTCCTGCCAAGGAAGACTGAGGGTGGAGGGGACAGGCTCATGGAAGGCAGCAGCAGCCCTCTGCCGTGAGCCCGTGGGCTCTGTGGGGGAAAGGCTGGCCTGTCCTCGGCCCCTCGGGTCCTGCAGGTGTGGGCAGCCCGTGCCCAGTCACGCCTCCACCATCCCACAGCTTCTTCCTGCGCCTGTGCTCGGAGGTGCCCATCCTGGAAGACACACTCATGCGCATCCTGGTCATTGGGCTGTCCCGGGAGCTCCCGCTGGGGCCCGCAGACGCCATGGAGCTTGCCGACCACCTGGTGAAGCGGGCTGCTGCCGTGCAGGCGGATGGTAAGGCTTCTCTAGGGGATGGCGCCTGTGCTGGGCTCTGCTGCCCTCACCCCTGCAGAAGTGTGAGGCATTGGCATGCACCTCTGTGGTGCTCTGCAAAGCTGCACTTCGGCTGGGCCCTGTGCCTTCTCCACATCCAGCTGTTGAGAATTCAGAGGCGAGCGTGGCTTTGGCAGTGATGCAGTCACTACCCGTTTTTGGAGCTTGTCCTAGAACTGGCACATTCTCAGTGTGATTTGGCCATGGCTGGATTTCCTGTCTGTCCTGCCCTTTAGGAGCCCTGTAGAGTGATTGTAAACCCAGCATACCCTGTGTCTGTGGGTCACGCTCTACCCCGAGGCCTTGCAGGTCCCGCCATCTCACCTCCCTACTCTCCCTCGGCCATCTGCCTGCTCTCTAGACCCAGCTCAGGTGCCCCTGAGAGCAAAGTGCCCCATTTCCCAATGAGAAGCTGTGCTTCCCCCAGCTCCGCTGCTCAGGCCTGTGCCCTATCCCGCGGCATCCCACGCCCCACCCTGACACCGCCCAGGCAGGGCCATGTCCTCTCACTGCCTGTGCCTGATGGTCTGCGGGTGGTCTCAGAACTCGTGCGTCCCTCTCGGTCTTAGATGTGGAGGTGCTGAAGGTGGGGAGGACCCAGCTGATCGACGCCGTTCTGAACCTGTGCACCTACCATCACCCGGAGAACATCCAGCTCCCGCCCGGGTAAGCCCGTGCCCCGCTCCCCACAGGTCCGCTCGTGGCCTGTTCTCAGAGACCAGTGAGGCCATTGCGGGCCTTGACCAGCTCGGCCCGAGTCCCACTGTTACCTGGGTTCAAGTGAGCTGTTTCCGGTTGTCTTCCTTGGTGTCTCCAACTCAGACTTTTTTCCCCTGTGTTTAATATGAACATGCTTTATTTTTTACGCAACAGTGAGCTTATACTCTGTATTTCATGGCTTTATTGAGAGACGGTTCACGTGCATTTCATCTAAAGCGTACAATTCAGTGTTTTTAGGACGTTCACCGGTTGTACAACTGTCATTGTAATTTAACTGTCGAGCCCTGTCTGGTCCCGACGGAACCTTGTTCCCACCAGTTGTCACTCCGCATTCCTCCCCCCACAACCCACAGCAGCCTCACCTGCTGTCACCTTCTGTACGGTAGCCCTTGTGGGTGTTTTCTCTCAATAGCATCCTACAGGGCGTGGTCTTCTGTGACCTGCATCCTTCCCGGGGCATGCTGTTTCTAGGGTTGCCTGTGCTGTAGTGTGAGGCAGCATCACAGTCCTCGTGGCTGAGGGCGCCCCACTGTGTGGACAGAGCACATCTGCTTCTCCTGCTCCCCTTCTGACGGACAGTGCTGCAGTGAGGGTATGTGTCCAAGTCAGTGTGGACGTGTCTTCAGTCCTCTTGAGCAGGTGGCTAGGAGTGGGATTGCTAGGCCATGTGTTTAACTGAGGCTCTGTCAGACCCTCCCCAGCGGCTGCCCCACCACGCATCCCTGCTTACATCCCTAGTGCTGCACTAGAGTTCCAGGTCTCCATCCTCGCCCACACTCATGGCCCCTGTTTCTCAGCAGAGCCATCCTGCTGGGGTGAGGTGGTATTACTTGTTGGTTTCGGTTTGCATTTTTCTTTTTTGCGAGGAACGGAGTCTCGCTCTGTCACCCAGGCTGGAGTGCAGTGGCACAGTCATGGTGGCTTACTGCAGCCTCAACCTCCCTGTCTCAAGCGTTCCTCCCGCCTCAGCCTCCTGTGTAGCTAGGACTACAGGCGTATGCCACTATGCCCAGCTAATATTTTCAGTACTTGCAGAGATGGGACCTCACTTGATTGCCCAGATTGTTTTCAAATCCCTGGGCTCAAGCAGTCCTCCTGCCTTGGTCTCCTAAAGTGTTGGGGTTGCAGGTGTGATGAGCCACTGCCCCTGGCCAGAAGTTTTCAATTTTGAGCAAGTGCAATTTATCTATTTTTCTTCGGTTTCTGTCCTTTTGTGTCCTATTTAAGAAACCATCACCTATTCCAGGGTCACAGATTGAATTCTATGTTTTCTGTTGAGGGTTTTATAGTCCTAGCTCTTACCTTTGGGTCTTTGATCCATTGTGAGTTAGTTTTTTTAATGGTGTGAGGCAGGGTTCTAGCTTCATTCTTCAGTGGGTAGACATCCAGCTGTCCCGGCACCATGTTGAAAGCCTATCTTTCCCTGATGAGGTTTTCTTGGCTCTGTGTCAGAAGTCACACCCATGTGGGTTGTTCTGGACTCTCATTTCCATTCTGTGGGACCCGCAGGGGCAGCGCAGAGCTCAC
The DNA here is from genome assembly GCA_963573385.1 of Cacajao melanocephalus. NCBI lineage: Eukaryota > Metazoa > Chordata > Mammalia > Primates > Pitheciidae > Cacajao > Cacajao melanocephalus. The sequence goes on along the minus strand of CAUYLG010005490.1, from coordinate 45,228 downwards.
CTTTGGGGAGGCCCGATCGTCTTTGAACTGCTGCTGCTGTGTGTGCTTTGATGTCGTAGACGCTGCTGGCTGGCCCAGGCTCCCAAAGCCCTCCTCCTGCTGTCTCCTGGGAATGTTAGAGTTTGGCGCGCACTGTCTCTGGAGTCAGTCCTCCACTTTGTGTTTGGTGTTTGGTGTTATTTCTGGTTGTCGCAGCACCATTGTTGAGAGGGCTTTCCTGCGCTGTGGGCTATCTTGGTGCCCTGTCGGTGGTCTCTTGTGCGGAGGTGTGAGGGCTGACCTCTGGACTCTTGTGTATAGGCGAGAGGGTTGGCCTCTCGATTCAGCTCCATCCTGTCTGTCTGCATGTCCATCATCTATAACGGCTGAGTTTTAAAATTGGGAGGTGCATTTTCCAACTTTGTTCTTTGCTGAGATTGTTTTGGCTGTTCTGGGTCTTGCATTTCCATGTGAATTTCAGGGTCAGCTTGTCAGTGTCTGCAAAACAGCTGCCTGGGATGTTGCGGGGACAGTGTGGAATCCATGGGTCAGTCTGGGGAGCGCCACCGTGTCAGCAAGACCATACCCTGTGATCTGTGCACGTTGGCAGGTTTCCGTTTATCCAAAGCTGTCACCCTTTCAGCAGTGTTTTGGAATTTTGATTGGATGAGCCTCATAATCCCGTGCTGGACCCGAGCCTCATGTGCCCTCTGATGCCGTGGATGGGGGCTTCTCCTGCCTCTCTCTCTCCTTCAGCAGCCGCTGCCCACTCCGATTTCTGGGGTGATCTTTCCCAATCAACAGCCTCTGCGCATGGCTCCAGGCAGTGTCTCCATTCACGTCTTCCTGGTAGCTAGGATCCGTTTCCTCACCTGAGAGACCTGTGCTTTCATTTAATCATATTGTTATAATTCCATCTCGATGGTTCCTGGGGTGATGTCTAGTTACCCCAGGACAAGTAGAGGACAAGAATCATTGACACTTAATGAGCATTTATTATGTATCACTACCGCTCCTGTTTTATAGCTGAGAAACTGAGACTTAGAAAGATAAGGACGGAGATGGAGTCTGGGCTTCGACAGGGAGCCCAGAGCTGGGCTCACACATGTGCTTGGACGGGTGCCACTGGAGGGCAGTCTCAGGAGGAGCTGGGAGGCAGCACCATCCCTGATACCCCAGCTTTGGCGCCTGGCCTGGCCGATTCTTGGTGCTGAGCTTGGTGTGCTGAGCCTGAGTCAGGATGCTCCTGCCTTCCAGGTACCAGCCTCCGAACCTCGCCATCTCCACCCTCTACTGGAAGGCCTGGCCCCTCCTGCTGGTTGTTGCCGCGTTCAACCCAGAGAACATTGGTGAGCCCCTGCGGGCCAGCTCGCACACGCTTGGCCCTGCTGGTCCCTTTGCTTTTGGGGCAGTTCGTCTGTTGGTACTTGGGATCAGCCCAGCTGGGGACGAGAAGAGGAGCTGGGAGAGGGTGGGGTCACATGCCTTGGGCGGGGGCTACCTGGTGCCCAGGGGAGCCTGGCCAGCCCCACGCGCCTTCTGGTTCCCTAGGCCTGGCTGCATGGGAGGAGTACCCGACCCTGAAGATGCTCATGGAGATGGTGATGACCAAGTGAGTCCACAGTCTCCTTGGTGGGATTGGGGCCGGGTGCTCAGGGCCTGGTCTCGTTCTGTTGGGGCTGCCTCCCGCCTTGCTGTGTTCCCCGCTGTCTCCTGGGCCATGCTGTGTCTGGCTTCTGTTGAACTCATGGACCTGAGCTCCTGGACCTAAGCCTGGTGCACTGTGCTCTCTTCTCTTTCCCTTGCTGGGAGAGGGGTTGTGGATTGAGGCAGCATCACGGAGGCCCACAGGGAGGCACAGGCCATCCCAGCTCCTCCTGGGCAGTGAGCATGCTGCCGACAGGAGTAGGGAGTGGGCAGGCTGGGGGTGGTGTGATGCTGGAGGACATGGCAAGAGAATTGGGCCAGAGATGGGCTGGACAGGATGGAGCCAGGCCCAGTGGGCCAGGGGGGCTTTAACAGGACCCAACGTGACCCTGCGTGGGATCAGCAGTGGGTGAGCCTCAGGGACAGTTCAATGCAGGTGGGATGAGAGTTGGCATAGCCTGCCTGGGAGACACCCAGGGCTCACCACCAGGGCAGCATTGGTGCTCAGACAGGGCGAGGGCCTATGAACTCCAGGGCCAGCATCCTGTCTCACCAGTGACGGCACCATGCCAAGGACAGTAACTGGGGTGAAGTGGCGCCTGAGGCTGTGACATCGTAGGGACAGGGAGTGTATGTGGCCCTTGTATTGTGGGGACCGGGCATGTGTCTGCCCGTGCATTGCAGGGAGCAGTGTGTGTATGTCCTGAGACGGGAGGCCCGGCTGCTCCCCTCCCACCTCTGAAGGAGCAGGCTGACTTTGGGGCCTTGGGAACAGGGCTCAGATGAGAGCAGCCACGGGGAGTTGGGTTTTGGAACACGTGAAAGCCACGTGTGCTTCGGGAGGCAGAGTCTGCCCTGCAAGTCTGTCCCTGGATGGGGTGGGCAGAGCCTGCCTGGCTGTCATGCTGGGCTCTGCTCCTGGCGTGGGTGACGTGGAAAGGGAGGAGGCCTGGCTCTGACACCTCTGGGCTTGGCTCTGGTGAGGGCAGGCGTGCTGCCTGTGGACGACGAGGCAGTGGCTGGCTGCGCCTCTGGGGAGCACTGTGGCTTCTCTCCATGGTCTCAGCTCTGACAGCATTGTAGGTGGCCCGGGCGCCCTGTGCTCCTGACTGTGCTATGCACCAGGCAGCGGCGGCCATAGCAGTTTTGACCCTCCTTGATCTGAGCGTGGTCCGCTGGGAGCAAGCCCTTCATGGGGGCAGGGTGACGCACTACTCCGTCTGGCCGTAGCAACTACTCCTACCCACCGTGCACCCTGACGGATGAGGAGACCCGGACAGAGATGATGAACCGTGAGCTGCAGACCGCTCAGCGGGAAAAGCAGGAGATCCTGGCCTTCGAGGGGCACCTGGCGGCCGCATCCACCAAGCAGACCATCACTGAAAGCAGCAGCCTCCTCCTGTCGCAGCTCACCAGTCTGGACCCCCAGTACGAAGCCCGAGCAGCTCCCTCCCCGTGCCTGCCGTCGGGACTGGTGGGTGGTTGGTGTGGGTGGGGCAGAGGCTGAAGAAGCTGACAGAGCAGACCGGCAGACCCTAAAAGGCCCATGGAGCCCTGTCCCCATGTCCCTGGATTACTGCTGTCGGGCCAGGCCTTGAGCACATTGAGGTCAGGTCAGGACTGGTCACCCATCGTGGGCTGTCAGCTGCCCCTCAGAAGCAGGAGTGGGAGGAGGGAGTGCTACCTTTACTGTGGTTCCTGGGAGGTGATCTGCTGCGGGTGTGCTGATGCATCGCATCCTCTGTGACCTTCAGGGGACCCCCCCGGAGGCCTCCCCCTCACATCTTGGATCAAGTGAAAAGCCTCAACCAGTCCCTCCGCCTCGGGCACCTCTTGTGCCGGAGCCGAAACCCTGACTTCCTCCTCCACATCATCCAGCGGCAGGTGAGAGCTGCGGCTCCGGGAGGTAGAGGTGGTGGTCTTGATGCCCAGAACCTTCCAGAGGCCTCGGTGGCCGGAAGGGGGCAGGGCACACCTGGGTGTGGGGTCCATGAGCTGGCTGCCGCGTGTGGCCCTCCCCAGCTATGCAGTCGCCCGGGGGCCTGGCAGCAGGTGTTGGGTCCAGAAGGTGCTGAGCGGAGGTCCCCATCGCCTGCCCAGGCCTCCTCGCAGTCCATGCCCTGGCTGGCCGACCTGGTGCAGTCCAGTGAGGGCTCCCTGGACGTGCTGCCTGTGCAATGCCTGTGTGAGTTCCTGTTGCATGACGCTGTGGACGATGCTGCCTCTGGGGAGGAGGATGACGAGAGCGAGAGCAAGGAGCAGAAGGCAAAGAAGCGGCAGGTCAGGGCTGCCCACTGCCCCGCACCCTGCATCCCGCCCGCCCGGCCTGCCACCTGCACTCCCGAGAGCCCCTTTGTACCCACAGAGGCAGCAGAAGCAGCGGCAGCTGCTGGGCCGCCTGCAGGACCTGCTTCTGGGCCCGAAGGCCGACGAGCAGACCACATGTGAGGTGCTGGACTACTTCCTGCGGCGCCTCGGCTCCTCCCAGGTGGCCTCCCGTGTGCTGGCCATGAAGGTGAGGCTGCGGCGGGGCCCCCTGAGCACACTCTTCATATTTAAAATAAGTGGACTGGGGCCAGGTGTGGTGGCTCACACCTATATTCCCAGCACTTTGGGGAGGCTGAGGCAGGTGGATTGCCTGAGGTCGGGAGTTCAAGACCAGCCTGGCCAACATGGTGAAACCCCATCTTTACTGAAAATACAAAAATTAGCTGGGCATGGTGGCCTTGGGCCCAGCTACTCAGGAGGCTGAGGCAGGAGACTTGCTTGTACCCAGAAGGTGGAGGTTGCAGTGAGCTGAGATAGCGCCATTGCACTCCAGCCTGGGCAACAAGAGCAAAACTCAATCTCTAAATAAATAAACAAATTGAGTAGGTCAGGCGCAGTGGCTTGCTGCTGTCCTCCCATCACTTTGGGAGGCCAAGGTGGGAGGATCACTTGAATCCAGGAGCTTGAGACCAGCCTGAGCAGCACAGGGAGGCCCCATCTCTACAAAAACTTTAAAAATTAGCTGGGTTTGATAGTATGTGCCTGTAGGCCCAGCTACTCGGGAAACTGAGGTGGGAGGATCACTTGAGCCCAGGAGTTTGAGACCAGCCTGGGCAACATAGTGATACCCCATCTTTACAAAAAATAAAAGAAGAAAAAAATCAGCTGGGTGTGGCAGCATGAACCATGGTCCCAGCCACTTCGGAGGCTGAGGTGGGAGAATTCCTTGAGCCCAGGAGGTTGAGGCTGCAGTGAGCTGTGATGAGACCACTGCACTCTAGCCTGGGCGACAGAATGAGACCCTGTCTTGAAAAGTAAAATAAAGTGAAATTGAGTGTTCAGTTCAGCCGACTGTATTCTAAGTAACTTCCCTGTATAGGAGGGACACGCTAGTGAAATGTGAAGGGGGATGCTGCCGCCTGCCCCATGCTTTCTTGCTGGTGACAGAAGAGGGTCCAGAGTGGCTTCATGAACTTGAACAGAGCGTTTTACAGAAAGAGCTTGGTCTCCTTTTTCCCTTTTACCTGTGGCCTGTCCCCTGGGAAGCAAGCACCACATTCTCCTTGGGGCTCTGAGGGCACCACACGTGTGCTCCTGGGGCTCTGGTGAGACCTTGGCCGTGCTGCTGCAAGCCAGCCCAGCTCACATGTGTCCGCTGCAGGGTTTGTCACTGGTGCTTTCGGAGGGCAACCTGCGGGATGGGGAGGAGAAGGAGCCCCCCATGGAGGAGGACTCGGGGGACACGGATGTGCTGCAGGGCTACCAGTGGCTGCTGCGGGACCTGCCTCGCCTGCCTCTGTTTGATAGTGTCAGGAGCACCACAGCCCTGGCCCTGCAGCAGGTGAGGGGCCTCGGAGGGAGGGACGAGAGAGCACCGGCCGGGGGCCAACGGGGAGCGGGGAGGGACGAGAGGGTCACAGCCCTGCCCTGGCGCCGCTCAGACTGCTCTTCCCTCCAGGCAATCCACATGGAGACTGACCCCCAGACTATCAGCGCTTACCTGATCTACTTGTCTCAGCACACGCCTGTGGAGGAGCAGGCCCAGCACAGCGACCTGGCTCTGGTGAGGCGGTGGGGCCAGCCAGCAGTGCGGCCCTGGGGAGGGATCGGCGCCAGCATAGCCACTCGGCCCTGGGGAGGGGACAGGGCCAGCACAGAGACCCCGCCCTGGGGAGGGGGGCAGGAACAGCAGTGCAGTGCCCTGGGCTGGCGGCTTCTGGGGCCACAGGGAGGCGTCGAAGGTGGGAGGACTGTCATGGCTGCTGTGCTGGGGCCTCTGTGACCCTGTGGCCACCTGTGTCCCTTCTTTAGTCACCACTCACTACCTGGAGCCTTTCTCCCTGGAGTCTTTCTCCCCAGACCCGGAGGGTTCGAAGCCATGGGAGTGAGGGTGCCTTGGTGACAGCAGGGTGGGAGTCTGAGCCATTAGTCCTCTAACCTGTGCCAGGAGGGTTTGGGCTGTGGGCTCAGGTGGCTGGGCACCTGCCCGCTATCAACATCTCTGCCTGACACACATGGCACTGAGGGCCATGTGAACCCACACACAGCCTCCCATTTTCTCTCCTGGGTGCCATCCTTCTCCACTGGGCTTCTCACTTTGTACTGCTGTCGACACGTCCCCAACCTGCACTGTGATCTAGTGAAAGTTCCTGGCCCGAATCCTTGCGGCGTGAGCAATGGGTGAATAGACGGTGGCTGCGTCTGCTTTCAGGGCCCAGTCAGTGTCCTGGCCGTGAGAGCCGCGTCCTCCCTGGAGAGTCCGGCCAAGCCCTGGTCACCTCTCCTAGCAGCCTGTGGCTGAGCGGGGGTCTGCGGTGCCGGGGCCCTGCTTAGGATCCCAGAGGGGGCATGCCAGCAATGAGGCTGCCCTCGCTGGCCAGAGAGCAGAGCTGTCTCAGAGCCTCTGAGAGCCCCCTTGTCCACACACCAGGACGTGGCCCGGCTGGTCGTGGAGCGCTCCACCATCATGTCCCACCTCTTCTCGAAGCTCTCCCCGAGCGCTGCCTCGGACGCCGTGCTGAGCGCCCTGCTGTCCATCTTCTCTCACTATGTGAAGCGCATGCGCCAGAGCAAGGAGGGCGAGGAGGTCTACAGCTGGGTGAGGCTGCATGGGGCTCTCGGTGCCAGCTTGGTGCCCTCAGCGCCAGCCTAGTGCCCCCGAACCTTATGGCCCTGACTCCCCCTCCTTTCCCACAGTCGGAGTCTCAGGACCAGGTCTTCCTGCGCTGGAGCAGCGGGGAGACGGCCACCATGCACATACTTGTGGTCCACGCCATGGTCATCCTGCTGACGCTGGGCCCGCCTCGAGGTGAGCTGCATGGGTGCTGGGAGGGGTAGCTTCATGCCAGGCAGGCCACGGCCCTGACCACACCCAGCGGCTTCTGCTCCTTGCCTTTCTTCTGGGTGGGAAGCCCCCAGCCCTTCTGCGCAGGAAACCCTCCCAAGGACCCTGTGCACAGCTTCTCTCCTAAAAAGGATGTTGCAGGCCGTCCCTCATGTCAGAGCACTTGGTGGAAGCTCGGGAGAGCCCCTCGTGGCGGGACCTCCCAGCCTGTAGAGCCCTGAGCTGAAGGGCCTGGTGCAGCCTGGGGTCAGAGTCCTCACTGCCCCAGCCCAGCTGTGCAGGCCCACGGTGCCCAGGAGGTGCAAACTCAGGGTTTCACTGGGTGGAGGTGCGACATGAGGCTGCCAGGCACGGGGGTCCTCTCCCCAGGGCCCAGGCGTGTGGCCCCGAGGACACTTTGGCCAGCACAGTGTTTGGAACCTGGCACCCACTGGCCATGCCTTCTGTGGCTGCAGCCTTCCCCTTTGCTCCTGGGTAACACCAGGAACTGCTCCCACATCACCCCATTGTGTCTGCCAGTGGGGCGAGGGGTGGAACCCCCTTGCTGGGAGTCAGGTGGACGTGGGTGGGCTGTGCCAGTGTGGTGATCCCTGTTGGGAGGCAGATATGGTCACAGGCATCACCCTTGGGAAGGGCAGCAGGAGAAGGTGGCCCCATGCAGGCCTGGGCCTGTGGGGTTTCCCATTGGCTTTGTGGAGCCAGGCAGCTGGACAGGACCTGATTCAGCCAAGCAGAGCCCCAAGGGCAGGGGCTGGGCAGGGACACACACATCTCCACTTGGCCAAGACAAAATGGCAGTGACGCCGCCTGCCCTCCTGCAGTGACTGTGTTCTCTTAACGCAAAGCATCTCCACGTAGCAAGTGCTCACCTAGCACAGGAGCCTCCCCTGCTCCTTCCAAGCCTCAGAGTCCCCCTTGGGAGAGGAGGTGCCTCCAGCCTTGGCACCAGCTGTGCTTGGGGCTGGGCTCCTGGTGGGTCTGAAGGCTGCTCACCTGTTTTCCTTCCTGTAGCTGACGACAGCGAGTTCCAGGCACTGCTGGACATCTGGTTTCCGGAGAAGAAGCCGCTACCCACCGCCTTCCTGGTGGACACGTCAGAGGAGGCACTGCTGCTGCCTGACTGGCTGAAGCTGCGCATGATCCGCTCCGAGGTGCTCCGCCTGGTGGATGCTGGTACAGCCAGGCTGGGCTCAGGCGGGGGCTGCTGACTCAGGGGTCCCAGGCCTCTCACCTGCTCCTACGCTCTGAGGTTCTCTGCCTGGTGGACACCAGTACGGCCCAGGCTGGGCTTGGGTGGGGGCTGCTGATTCGGGGCTCCTGGGCCCCTTGCCTGCTCCTCGTGGGCCTGGGCAGCCTCCAGCCGTGGCAGAGGAGAGGGCTGGCTGGGTGGCCTCAGGGGATCCTGCAGATCATACGTCCTGGCCACACAAGGCTGTGCTGGACCCTGGGAGACCTAGGGCGGCCTGTGCTAGCCCTGTCCGATAGGGGCCTACTGTTAGCCTCAGGGACCTAGAGTGAGAAACAGGTCCTGGATGGAAAGAAGGGAAAGTGGTCTGGAGCTGGAGGGGAGGAGGGGAAGTGGTGGGGCCTCTGAGTTGGTCCTTGAAGGGGGCCCCAGCAAGGGCTGAGCAAGGGGCCTGGGCTGGCGCAGGTCAGTGGGGCTGGTGCCTGGGCACAGTGAGGGGACATGGTGGATGGCTTGGTGAGTGAGTGGGGCTGGCTCAGGAGACCCAAGACCGCCAAGGGGTCTAGGCTCCTGTATGCCCCCGGGAGCCAACAATGGCTTTGAGGCAAGGGCGTTGCCACAAGCGCTGAGAGGAGATAGCCACAGTGGCCTGCGTGCAGCAGGGAGGTGCGCCGCTCCATGCCACCATAGGCCCTCCTGAGCGTCCACCCCACTCCCGAGCTGCCACGCAGGGCCCAAGGCAGTCCCAAGCTGCTGTCCCCTTCTGCGGCCCCAGGTGTTGGGTGGGGCCACCAAGTATGCAATGCCCCAGGTCTTGAGTGGGGTCACCAAGGGCATGCAGCCCTAGCTGGGGCCACCAAGTGTGTGCCTCGGGTGGGGTCTCCAAGCCCATGTGGCCCAGGGTCTCTGGTGGGGTCCTGAGTGCGCATTGCCTGGGTCTCGGGTGGCATCACCGAGGGTGTGTACCTTCAGCCCTGCAGGACCTGGAGCCGCAGCAGCTGCTGCTGTTTGTGCAGTCCTTCGGCATCCCCGTGTCCAGCATGAGCAAACTCCTTCAGTTCCTGGACCAGGCAGTGGCCCACGACCCCCAGACGCTGGAGCAGAACATCATGGACAAGAGTAAGATGCCGGGGACCTGTGGGGTGGGGTTGCACACCCAGTGCCAGCCTCAGCCTGGCCAGGTGCTTTGGGGCCTGGGTAGGCCCATCCAAAGCAGGTGGGTGATCTGAGGTCAGGTGGGCGTGGATGGCACACATGGGCAGGCTTAGAGCGGTAGGTTGATGAGGCTGGCATAGTCAGGAGAGAGCCAAGCCCTGGGCCTGCCCCAACCCCGGGCCAGACACCCACTCGGGCTGTTTTGAGCTTAGAGGGAGATGCTGGGGCTCTCAAGGCTGACTGAGCCCGCCCAGCTTCAGAAGTCCTTGGGAAGCGTTAAGTGACCGTGGGGGCATTCCCAGCTCTGGTTTCTGTGGAGAGGGAAGGACTTGCTCCCTGGCCCCTGGCTGTGGCCAGGCGTGACCCTGCTGCTGTCTGCAGATTACATGGCCCACCTGGTGGAGGTCCAGCATGAGCGAGGCGCCTCCGGAGGCCAGACCTTCCACTCCCTGCTCACGGCCTCCTTGCCGCCCCGCCGAGGTACTAGGGAGGGGTGGGGCCCGCACAGAAACCCAGCCTTGGGAGGGGGCAGTGCTCACTCACGGATACCACCTGACGGGCTCCCACAGAGGCCCTCAGCCTGTCTTTGGTCAGCATTTGTCTCTGGCCAGCATGCGAGTTCCTGTTCAGTCTGAGATCCCTGTGGTCCTGAGCGAGACCTGGGGTCCTTGGGGAGCACACCCCCCAGGTCTAGGTGACAGTCCCTGGGCAGGGCTGGCCATGGCTTACGCAGCTGCCACCACTGGAAGCCAGTCAGAAAGTGTCCAGCCACTGACGGTTCTCCTGTCTCTGCAGACAGCACAGAGGCACCCAAACCAAAGAGCAGCCCCGAGCAGCCCTCAGGCCAGAGCCGGATTCGGGTAGGGACCCAGCTGCGCGTGCTGGGCCCTGAGGACGACCTGGCCGGCATGTTCCTCCAGGTAGTGATGCCGCTGCTCCTGGGTCTCCATCTGCAGCCCCTCTTCCCGGGTGCAGCTTCCCCTGCTGTCTTGCACGCACAGCAGCCTTTACATGTGCGACTGCCTGACGCTGGCTCGCTGCTTTACGTAATACCCCCATGCTCTCAGAGGGAGGCTCAGGCCAACACTGGGGAAGGGGGTTGCCCTGCACCCTCCCTGCCATCCTTGCACACCCTTCTGTGGGGCACCCGGTTTGATGCAGAAGCTGAGGTTGCAGGGCTTGCCCGAGGTCTTGCTGCTGGAGCTGGGGATCCTGATGGAGCCTGGTGGGCCCTGGGCAGGCTCTGGTACCTTTGTCCTCTGGGGCAGCTCCTGGTTGTTGGGGTCCCTCACTACTCCCCATCACAGGTCTTAATGGCCCTGGGCCCCTCAGGCCACAAGGTGGGGGCCACAAATGAACAGAGACACAATGGGATGGGGTCCTAGCATGGAGCTGCATCGGGCGCTTAGCATCTCTGCCCTCCCCTTCCCCCTCCCCCTCCGCCTCCTCCTGACACCACCGTGTCCTGTTCCAGATCTTCCCACTCAGCCCAGACCCTCGGTGGCAGAGCTCCAGTCCCCGCCCCGTGGCACTCGCCCTGCAGCAGGCCCTGGGTCAGGAGCTGGCCCGAGTTGTCCAGGGCAACCCTGAGGTGCCGGGCGTCACGGTGCGAGTCCTGCAGGCCCTCGCCACCCTGCTCAGCTCCCCACACGGCGGTGCCCTGGTGATGTCCATGCACCGCAGCCACTTCCTGGCCTGCCCGCTGATGCGCCAGCTCTCCCAGTACCAGGTACCCAGAGACCCTCGGGTGAGAGGTGAGAGGAGGGAGGAGGTGGGTGAGGACTCTGCCTCCTGCAGGATGGCCTGGATGTTCTGCGACTGCTTCTTTGTGGGTCTCATGTCTCAGTTTCTAAGTGAAAAAGGACAGGGCCCCAGGGAGCGGGGGCACAGTCCACTTTTTTCAGTGAGCATTCCCCCAGAACGGGAGATGGGGGCGGCACAGCTTCGGCCTGTTCACGTGCCACCACCCAGGCTCGGTGCTCCTTGCTTTCCCCGCCTACTGGTGTCTGCTTGGGACTGTTTTACTTGTGTGTCTGTGTTAAGTTCTCCTGAGCCGCATGCGAACCCTTACCAGCTGGGGGGTTTCAAAAGGGTCTTTTCGAGGTTGTCTGGGCACATGCAGGGGAGGCACCATTTCAGGGAGCAGGAGGGATGAGGTTGGCCTGGGCCGCAGGTGCGGGTCACGGCAGGTCCCAGCAGCCTCACTGCCCCTGCTCTGGGCCTTGAGTGCTGGGTCTCCATGTCCTCTGAGGATGGTGGGTGGCAGGAGTCAGCTGTCTGCCAGGGTAGCCACGTGCCGCTTTGTCCCCACAGTGCTGTGTGCCACAGGACACCGGCTTCTCCTCACTCTTCCTGAAGGTGCTCCTGCAGATGCTGCAGTGGCTGGACAGCCCTGGCGTGGAGGGCGGGCCCCTGCGGGCACAGCTCAGGCTGCTTGCCAGCCAGGCCTCCGCCGGGTGCAGGCTCAGTGATGGTGAGGACCCTGCCAGGCTGGCAGGTGGCTGGGGGCATTGGACGGGGGCACATGGAATGGCCCAGTGGCCTGGCTCCCCGAAGCCCAGGGAGTGGCGTGGGGCATGGATGCCTGTGAGGACCCAAGGGAACCCTTCCACCTTGGGGCCTCCCAGGATGGGGCACACTGAGAGGGGTGAGTCCCGGAGCCTCAGGGTGCTGACACAGTCTTCCCACAGTGCGAGGGGGGCTCCTGCGCCTGGCCGAGGCCCTGGCCTTCCATCAGGACCTGGAGGTGGTCAGCTCCACCATCCGTGCCATCATCGCCACCCTAAGGTCTGGGGAGCAGTACAGCGTGGAGCCAGAGCTTATCAGTAAAGGTGCCTTCCTGGCCCAGTCCCCTTGGGCTGCTGGGGCCCTGGGAAGACCCAAGCTTGAGGCTCCTTCTTGCTGCCCAGTGGGGACAGACAGTGGCTGCTCAACACTGTCCCCAGAAAGTGCCCACAGAGGTCCCCTCCCAGATGTCCCAGGGTGGGGCCTCTTGAGAATGAGTTGGAACTTTCTCCTTGGGGTGCCCCCGATCACTGCTGCACCCAGCAAAGTGAGCCCCGGTCCTGGCTACACTCTCCAGCCCCAGCTGGGCCCTGCTGTTGGGTCCCACACACACACCCCACATCCTGCCCTGACCAGCCCACGCCCACTTGGTGGCACCTCCCCAACCTGGGAGTGACCCGCATGTCCCTCTGTCCCTCGTGCAGTCCTGCGGGGGCTGATTGAGGTGCAATCCCCGCATCTGGAGGAGCTGCTGAGAGCACTCTTTTCTGCCACCCCGGATGCTGCTGCCCCGTTTCCGGCCTCCAAGCCAGTGGTGGTGGTGAGTTCCCTGCTGCTGCAGGAGGAGGAGCCCCTGGCTGCAGGGAAGCCAGGCGCCGACGGTGGCAGGTGAGCTAGGGCGCTCCACACGGCTGGGGTGGGTGGGTGGGTGGTGCTGGCCCTTCCCTGAGCCTACTTTTTTCTGCAGCCTGGAGGCTGTGCGGCTGGGGCCCTCGTCGGGCCTCCTGGTGGACTGGCTGGAGATGCTGGACCCCGAGGTGGTCAGCAGCTGCCCTGACCTTCAGCACAGACTGCTCTTCTCCCGGAGGAAGGTGGGTGGCACCAGCTTCAGCACGGGACCCACCCCGGGGCAAAGGGCTCTTCCCAACCCAGAGTGCCGCAGCCTTGGCCTGGGTGAGCCTTGCAGGGTTCCAGCAGGCCCCCTGCTCTCAGCCCATGTGTCCCTGTAGCAGCCCAGAGGAAGGGCAAGGTCCCCCATTGGCCCCAGCAGAACCCAGGCCAGGGTCATGGTCACCTGTGGACCAGCACTGTGACCAACCAGATGTGGGATGGGGTAGGTAGACGGGTTGGGTCGGCCACGCCAAACCCTGTAGATCACGCAGGGGCCTCCATCTTCCTGAAGGGAATGGGGCTATGGCCAGCAGAAGGGAGGGCCGGTGCAGGGTTCCCCAGGTCCCCCAAAGGGGAGGGACAGCCTCACCAGAAGGGCTGCACGGAGTCCCCGGCACCTCTGCCCTGTGGCATGGCTCCTGTGGGAAGAGCTGGGGAGGCACTACGCAGGCACCAGGAGGGACCCTCCAGCACCACACGACGGGGCCTGGTGTCACTAGCAGTGTCCCGAGCCTCTGCTCTGAGTGGCTCCATGGGGAAGCTGAGCCTGCCAACACTGGCCCAGGTGAGGCTATCCGGCTTTCTTCCTTCCTTCACAGGGCAAAGGTCAAGCCCAGGTCCTCTCATTCCGCCCCTACCTCCTGGCTCTCTTCACACACCAGTCCAGCTGGCCCACGCTACACCAGTGTATCCGCGTCCTGCTGGGCAAGAGCCGGGAGCAAAGGTGGGCACCTCCTCATGCCCGACTGGGCCGTGTGCGCACTGGCCTTCACCAGAACTCTCCCAGCACCAGCTCTGACAGGTATCTCCCATGCGGAGATGAGACACCGAATGCTCAGTGGAACCCATGCCTTCCCGCAGGTTTGACCCCTCCGCCTCTCTGGACTTCCTCTGGGCCTGCATCCATGTTCCTCGCATCTGGCAGGGGCGGGACCAGCGTACCCCACAGGCAGGTCTTGGGAGGGTGGCCCATCCCTGAGAGAGGGTGGTGCTCCGGGGCTGACGCAGACACCTGTTGCAGAAGCGGCGGGAGGAGCTGGTGCTGCGGGTCCAGGGCCCAGAACTCATCAGCCTGGTGGAGCTGATCCTGGCCGAGGCTGAGACGCGGAGCCAGGACGGGGATGCAGCTGCCTGCAGCCTCATCCAGGCCCGGCTGCCCCTACTGCTCAGCTGCTGCCATGGGGACGACGAGAGTGTCAGGAAGGTGACGGACCACCTGGCGGGCTGCATCCAGCAGCGGGGAGACAGGTGCTCAGGCCCCCCAGCCCTGGATGCTTCCTGGGAGTGAGCCCCTGGAGGAGTCAAGGCCCAGTCCTGGGTGGGGTCCCATCACACCTGGCCCCATTTGCTCAGCGAATCCCCTCTGTGTCTTCCAGTGTGCTGGGCAGGCGCTGCCAAGACCTTCTCCTGCAGCTCTACCTGCAGCGGCCAGAGCTTCGGGTGCCCGTGCCCGAGGTCCTGCTGCACAGTGAAGGGGCCACTGGCAGCAGCATCTGCAAGGTGAGGGCACCACTCTGCTACTCCCTGCTGCGCTCCCAGGAGTCCCAGCTGGGCAGGGAGGGAGGGCAGAGGCCACAAACCCTCCTGTCCTTTCTCGGTCCATGTTGCCCTGCAGCCCTGTGGGTTTATTTGCATTGAGTTTGCTACCAAGGGAGCCTCCAGGTGGTCTGTTCGCTGGGTGCCGTCCAGCACAGCCTGGAGACTCGTCGTGTCATGGGCACTGAGCAGCCTGCCATTGTGTGGATCGACCATTGGTTTATTCGTTCACCTGCTGGTAGACGTGGGGTCACGTCCAGTGGAGCAGTCACAGCTGCTGGGGCCGTGTGCACAGGTCTTGGTGGACAGCTGGGTCTGCTGCTTTACAGTGACCCTGGGGGGAGGGCTGGGCTTCCCGTCCCGGCTCCCCCTTCACTGGCTGGAACCCACAGCCTGTGTTCTGCTGGTACCACAGAGGGCAGCTGACTTTTTTTAGTCATTTCTGCTTGTGATTTTTCACTTATATGTTGTTTTACACGTTGAAACCACCCTCTATGAGTAGGTTTGTGGGGATGGTTTTGAGATAGGGTGTCTGTTGCCCAGGCTGGAGTGCAGTGGAACCATCGTAGCTCACTGCAGCCTCAACCTCCCGTTCTCAAGTGATCCTCCCACCTCAGCCTCCCGAGTAGCTGGGACCACAGGCATGTGCCACCACACCCAGTTAATCTTTTTGTACTTTTAAAATAGAGACGGGGGTCTCACCATGTTGCCCAAGCTGATCTTGAACTCCTGGGCTCTGGTGATCTTCCTGTGTCGGCCTCCCAAAGTGCTGGGATCACAGGTGTGAGCCATTGTGCTTGGCTGATGTGCAGTTTTGGCTTGTTTCCCGCTCAGTGCATCATGTGGTGTTGAGCTTTACCTTTATCCTTTGTTGCCCAGAGGCTGGCTATGGCCGGCCTGCCCTCCCGAGATGCCCATGGAAGCCATGGAGGAGCCAGTTCCTCTGCTCATGGCATGGCACGCAGTGGATCTTGGCCACAGCTGGCAGCCAGGCTGAGTGTGGGCGGGCAGGCGAGGGGAGCCTGCAGGCCCTGGCCTCACAGCGCCCTTCCCTGCAGCTGGATGGCCTCATCCACCGCTTCATCACGCTCCTTGCGGACACCAGCGACTCCCGGGCGTCAGAGAACCGAGGGGCGGACGCCAGCATGGCCTGCCGGAAGCTGGCGGTGGCTCACCCGCTGCTGCTGCTCAGGTACTGCCCCAGAAGCCCTGTCCTTGCCAGACTTTAGTTTAACCAGGGACCTGAGGCTCTCCAACCTGGGCAACAAGAGCGAAATTTCCTTTCAAAATTACAAAAACATTCCGTCCATGAAGAAACAAAAGAGAAAAATAATAATAATTTTAAAAAAAACCCACAAAGCAAAGGGTTTGTAGTTGAGGTTGACCGAGGGAAGTCAGAGCCCTGGGCTGGGCGTCAGGTGGGAGAAGCTGGCTGGGCCCCACAGAGGGGCGATCTCATCCCGGCTTCCTAGGGCAGGTGGAGCGGGGCAGCACAGGGTCTGGCCCCCAGGGCACAGGCAGTGGGGCCCTCCTGGGGATATGTGCCAGGTGAGCCAGCTGGCCAGGGCTGACTGGGCTCTCACCCGCCTGCAGGCACCTGCCCATGATCGCGGCGCTCCTGCACGGCCGCACCCACCTCAACTTCCAGGAGTTCCGGCAGCAGAATCACCTGAGCTGCTTCCTGCACGTGCTGGGCCTGCTGGAGCTGCTGCAGCCGCACGTGTTCCGCAGCGAGCACCAGGGGGCGCTGTGGGACTGCCTGCTGTCCTTCATCCGCCTGCTGCTGGTGTGTGCTCCCGCCGCCTGCCCTCAGGCTCCCTTCCGCTCCCTTTTACTCCTTTGGCCCTGACCCGGGCCCTCATCATCTACTCGGGACTGGGAAGACCCCTGCGGTCAGGGCCTAGGCCAGGCCCCCTGCCCTGGGGACCAGCTCCCACACTGGGAAGCCCCTGCCCACTGCCTGTCATGTGCCTGGAGGACCCACATGCTGGAGAAACCTAGCCCAGACCCTCCATGCTGCTTTCTGCATGTCCCTTGTGCCACCTCAAGCCCCTCATTTATCCGGGCATGTGCCCCAGACAGCCATGTCCACATCCTGACAGGCCACGCCGGGCCACCCTCGGGCCCATGACGCCACCCATGGTGGTTGGCAGAGGGGGCTCTTTGGCTGTGGGGTCTGTGGCCTGAGACTCTGGGAGCAGGATGGGAGCACAGGCTCTGTTTCAGCCCCACAGGGCAGAGCAGCTTGAGGGCACGGCTTTTCCTTTGCAGAATTACAGGAAGTCCTCCCGCCACCTGGCTGCTTTCATCAACAAGTTTGTGCAGTTCATCCACAAGTACATCACCTGCAACGCGCCAGCAGCTGCCTCCTTCCTGCAGAAGCACGCTGGCCCACTGCAGTGAGTGCCCATGGGCTCCAGGAAAGCCTCGGGCGAGGGTCCAGCCAGGCTCGGGGGGCACTCCTGGGAAGGCGGTGTTGGGTCAGATCTGCAGCTCCTGAGGCCAGGGAGGGCTGCTGAGTGTGGTGCTCATCCCAGGGTGCAGAGGCTGCCCCACCTGTACCGGAGCTGTCCCAACTGACCCCTACAGCTCTCTGCCCATTCCACGCACACAGGGCCTCCCCGCCTGGCCCTCCCCGTGAGCATTCCAGCCTCTCCTGTGTACCTGGGTCCATTCCCTTCCATGCCACCCTAGTTTGACCCCTGACCCAGCCTTCAGCCTGCCAGAGCCTTCCTCCCAAGTGAAAGCATCTTCTCCCCCTCAGCGACCTATCTTTCGACAACAGTGACCTGGTAATGCTAAAGTCCCTCCTCGCAGGGCTCAGCCTGCCCAGCAGAGACGGGAGGGCCGACCGAGGCCTGGATGAGGAGGGTGAGGGTGAGTGGAGCTGGCGGGGGATGGTTGGGGCTGCCGGAAGCAGCTGTGGAACAGTCCTGCAGGGCCTGGTTTTCCTGACTGCACAACCAGCTCTGGGCTATCCGAGGCTCCTGATGGGGACTTTGTGAGCCTGGGACCTTGCTGGCTGGCCCCTGGCCCACCTCACGTGGGCTAAGCGCTGACTGGTGCCTGACTGGGTGTCAGCACACCCATCCCAGCACATTGCCCTGCCCCTGCCACACCAACCCTGCCCCTGGCGGATCCCTCACCCGCCCCACACACATACATCCCCCACAGCCCACAGCCCCAGCACATCACCCTCGCCCCTGACAGATCCCCCACCCTCCCACACCCTCTACCACAGCACATCACCCCACCTCCCCAACACATCCCCTGCCCACCAGTGCTTGTCCCAGGTGTCTCCCCAGGAAGCCTCCCCTGGTTCTGCTGAGCTGGGCTTGTCCTTGGCTCTTCACTCCCATCCTTCCCTGCCCGACGATGACACGAGATCACAGCAGGTCTCTGTCCCCCCACCCGAGGGTGACACGGTACCACAGCTGATCTCTGTCCCCTGCCTGAGGGAGACAGGATGCCGCATTAGGTCTCTGTCTCCCACCTGAAGATGATACAGTGCCACAGCAGGTCTCTCCCATGCTGCCAGAAGAGTGCCAGGTCCAGGGCCCAAGGGACCATCCTGCCTTGTGCCCAGTGGGTCATGGCCTGCATTGCGAGAAGCCCAGCAGGGAGACTCGCAAAGGTGCCTGCACCCAATCCAAAGGCAGCTTCCGGCCTGTGGCTCCACCCCATTTATGGAGTGCTGCTGTGTACACGCATCCTGGGAGCCTGGGTGGTGGCCGCTGTGCTCTGGGGAGGGCAGGCCCTGGTGCCTCAGTGTGGCCCGTCCTGCTGCTCCCGCCCTCCTACAGCACTGACGCTGTCTTCCAGAGGAGAGCTCTGCCGGCTCCTTGCCCCTGGTCAGCGTCTCCCTGTTCACCCCTCTGACCACGGCTGAGATGGCCCCCTATATGAAGCGGCTTTCCCGGGGCCAGACGGTGGAGGGTGAGTTGGGGCCCTGCTTCACCCACTCGAGGTCAGCGCCTGGTCGGCACCCTGGGTCCCACTGGGCTGTGGGCGGCAGCTGTCTAGGTGCTGATTTTGGTGTGAGCATGGCCCACACTGGGCTATGGGTGGGTGGGCCGTTCCTCACAGTGGGGGGCACCCCCAGAGAGGGCCTTAGAAACTCGAGGGCCCAGGGGAGCTGGAGGGGGCTGCTGTGCTTCACAGTAAAAAGCAGAGGAGCCCCTGAGGTGGTGGGGGTGCAACAGGAAGAGGCCAGGTGGGTGGGCAGTACCAGTGGCCACCTTCAGAGAAGAGCCAGGGCTGTGTGGCCTGGATGGGGTTGGGTGGCGGGGGACACTTGATACTCAGAGCACCCTGGATGTGGGGTCACCATGAGGGGTCAGCCCCTCTCCTTGGAGGCCACTTGGTGGGAGCAGTGACAGGCATCTGCAGAGCTTGGGCGCGGGTGACCACTGAGGGCGACACTGACCTCATGCTTGCCAGTGCTTTCCATCCTGTGGTGCTCGGCGCCGTGCCCCCTCTGAGTGGCTGGGGTGGGGTGGGCGGAGGTCTGCCTGGGCCCTGCAGCTCAGACCTGTCCCTCTCTCTGTGTTAGATCTGCTGGAGGTTCTGAGTGACATAGATGAGATGTCCCGGCGGAGACCTGAGATCCTGGGCTTCTTCTCGGTGAGCCAGGCAGGACCGAGGGAGAGCTGGGAGAAGCTGCTTCCTTGGAGAGCCCCAGCAGGGCCACCGCCCCCACACTTTGCTCTCCCTAAGCCCCAGCGAGTCCTCTAAGGCTGGGCTTCAGGTGGGGCCCCAGGCTGGGACTGCTCAGCAGTGCGTGTCCTGCCCTCTGGATGGGAGCTTGGAGTCCCCGGCCGTTGCCGCCAACCATCATGAGACCAAGAGACCAAGGGGTGAATGGGCCTCAGTGGGGGCTGGGCCCCCCGGTCACACATCTCCCACCTTTCCCCCGATCAGACCAACCTGCAGCGACTGATGAGCTCGGCTGAGGAATCTTGCCGCAACCTGGCCTTCAGCCTGGCCCTTCGCTCCATCCAGAACAGCCCCAGGTGAGGCCAGCCCTGCCGCCACCGCCAGCCTCTGTCCCAGCACCCTCTGGGCTCTGCTAACCCAGGTGTCAGGTTGACCCACCTATGGCCAGACCAGGCTTCCAGGTGGCTTAGCTTGCCCTATTGGGTGGGGACCTGACGTGGGCACAGGGTGGAGGTGCCCACTGAAGTGCCTGGCTCTTTCAGCATCGCAGCTGACTTCCTGCCCACGTTCATGTACTGCTTGGGCAGCCAGGACTTTGAGGTGGTGCAGACAGCTCTCAGGAACCTGCCTGAGTACACCCTCCTGTGCCAAGGTGAGAGGACTAGTCCCCCACCCGGGGCCCTGGCAGCCCTCAGGGAGTCCAGAGAGTCTCCTGAGAGCTGGTTCTTGGAAGTCCCAAGGTCTGGTCACTGTGGCCAGTGTGACGTGCGGGGTCCCATCTCCCCCACAGAGCATGCGGCTGTGCTGCTGCACCGGGCCTTCCTGGTGGGCATGTATGGCCAGATGGACCCCAGCGCACAGATCTCCGAGGCCCTGAGGATCCTGCATATGGAGGCTGTGATGTGAGCCTGTGGTGGCCGACCTACCTCAGCCCCGGCCCAGCCCGTCCACAGGGGATCCTGAGGCATAACCCAGGAAGCCGGGGCATTGCTAGACTCCCCAAGGAGAGGACGGGCCGAGCCCCGAGGCCAGGCAGGCCTGGAAGCAATACTCTGAGCCCTGGGGTGGCTCCAGGCCAGCTGCTGGCATGGCGGGGGCCCTCCACCAAGCCCTCAGGCACCTTGTGGCCCACAGCCCTGCTACGGAAGGATCCCGCTGTGCTGGTTTTGAATGAAACATTCTGAACTCTCCCTGTGCTCTCTGGTGTCCCATGTCACCCTCAGGACAGTGGAAACTGCGAGGACCCTGGCCTTGGCTCCGCAGCCCCACAGCACAGGAAGTTGAGCGGGTCCTGGGAGGTGGAGACCAAGGCCAGGCTGGGCTCTCCCTCGGGCCAGCTGTTCCCGTAGGTGTGGAGGGTCGGGGGATGCTGCCTGCTCGACCACCCCCACTGTCACCCCCGCCTCCTGTTAGGTGCCAGCCCTGGGCCCTGCCTGGCCCCAAGTTCTCTGTTGAGCGAGTCCAGCCTTGTCAGGCTGCGTAGGAGACTGGCCCGGCTGACTGGTCTCCCCCTCCTGTTCCAAAAGGATCACCAAGGCCCTGCGAGCCTCGACTGGGTGTCGCCCTGTGGGAGCTGAGTAGGGGTCCCAGTCCAGAAGAGTCTAAGCAGCCGGCGGTGCTGCTTGGTCTGCCTTTCTGAGCACTCGCTCATGGAGGAGGGACTGGGAGGGTCCTGGTGCCTGCGGTGGGAGAGCTTGGGGTGGGTGTGGGGCCCATTTGCTGACCCGCAGTGCGTTCTTCCTCCCAGCCAGGCTGGGGTTAGGGCTGCCCACCCCTGTCCTTGCAGCACTGGGGTCTTCCCAGCACGCAGATGGGACCTGCCCGCGCTCTCCCAATACCCCACAAGTGCCCCCAGGGCAGCCAGCCCCCGGCTGCCCTCCACTCGGGCCACGGTGGCTGAGAAGCCAACCCAGGCCCTCCTGCAAGCCCAGGTGGCGTGAGACCTCAAGGTTCTAGTGATGCCATTGCCTTGCTGGATGCCCCAGAACAGCACCGGCTGAGGGGCAGCCGGGCTTCAGGCCCACAGCCTCCCAGCCCAGCCCCTGGCCTGCCCACTCTCACCACCTGCCTGGGCCACTGCACACTCCTGCACCCGCCTGCCCGCCCTCCCTGGACTCTTCCCAGCCGGTGCCTGGATCTATCACCAGACACACCTGTCCACAGCTGGCTCCTGGGGGCTCCTGGGGGCT
This sequence comes from Cacajao melanocephalus, assembly GCA_963573385.1. Classification (NCBI taxonomy): domain Eukaryota; kingdom Metazoa; phylum Chordata; class Mammalia; order Primates; family Pitheciidae; genus Cacajao; species Cacajao melanocephalus. Next base: position 23,933 of record CAUYLG010005490.1, on the reverse strand, counting down.
GGGAGGCTGCTCTGGGAGTGACTTGGAGACCCAACCGCCCTTCATCCTAGCTGTTTGGGGCTGTCCTCCCCTACTCTTGCCCTCGGTTCCTTGCCTTCAGGCCCCTGGTGCCAGCACCTCTGCCCTGGGTCTGAGTGTGGGTTAGGGTTAGGGACAGGGACAGCAGTGAGGAGCACCCAGCACAGGCCTGGATGTGGGACGAGGCCCTTCCTGCTCTGCTGCTGGCCCTCTTACCTCTGTGCAGATAAGGGGCAAGGCTGAGACTTGAGGCCTGGGGCTCTGGAGCCATGAGCTGCCCCGGGGTAGGGCCAGGGAGGCTCAGCAGATGCAGGGCAAGGATTTGGGCGCCTCCCTGCCCTGGGGGTAGGGTGTGGCTATAGGGAGGTGTCCTCAGGGGGTGAGTGTGTGCAGGCTGTGGGGGCTCTGGGGTCAGGTTCCAAGCCCCTGTGTCCACCCAAGTTTTAGAAGAAACGTGCTACAGCTCCTAGTGCCTGATGTATGCCCCACACCCAAACCCCAGCCCCCTGAGGGCCGGGCTGCCTCTCCCAGGCCCGGACATGGGAGCTTTGCCCCCCAGACCAGAGGGCAGGGACCGGGTGGGCAGCCAGTCTGAGCCTTTGGGATCCCGACCCTTCTTTTCAGGTGCAGCACTCCAGCCATGCCGCCGCATCCCCTCCAGCAAGGAGCCACCCTTCCTGACGCTACACCCTCTACAGGCTCCCGAGGCACCTCCTCCAGGAAGGGTTCCTGTACCCACAGTGCCGAGCCTCCTGCAGCCCCGGCAGTCTCTGGTCCTTGGCTCTCCTGTCACTCCAGCCAGGCTGTAGGGTGGGGGTCCTTACAGCGGAGGCCTGCCTACCTTAGGGTCTGGGCAGGGAGTGGGGGAGTGAGGTCCGAGTTGCATGAGCCCAGTGCCTGGGTTGAGGATAGGAAGCGAGAAGGATGTTCCTGCCAGGCTTGGAGGCCAGTCTGTGTGTCCCAGCTGGGTGCAAGCCTGGGCCCTTCACGGGGGTGCCTGTGTCTGGCTCAGAGCAGCCTGTGGTGGGTAGAGCCCCAGCACATTGGCTGGGGATGTTGACCAGGCACCAGGAAAGAGGGCGGTGAGGGAGCTGAGGGCGGGGCCTTGATCTTGAGGCTTGGGAAGCAGGAGTCCCTCTCTGGGCCTCGGTTTCCCTCTCGCTGCGTAGGCCTGTGTTCGCACCTGCCCAGGAGGCAGCAGAGGTTAAGCTAAGCAGAGGCATCTGTGGGAAGCAGCTGGTCTGGCAGGTGTTGGGGGCTCAGGCAAGAGGTACTGGCTCTGGTGTGTGTGCCCAGTGGGGCCAGGATGTGCTAGGCATGCCTGAGATCCCACCCACCCCAGGGTGCTGACCCCAGGGCCCAGGGACTTGGTGGCTCACAATTGTTTAACCCATGGGGCAGTTAGACCCTACCTGGCCTAGGGCTTCCATGAGCCCTAGAGGGTGGCAGAGGCCTGTCCCCACCATAGAGGGAGCCCCAGGGGGGCATGTCGGGCCTTGGGTGCTGGGGAGGACCCTGGGTTCTGTGTCCCAGAGGTGAAATGCCTCTGTGGTCTGTGCTGGGGTAGACCCTGGGTTCTGTGTCCCAGAGGTGAGAAGCCTCTGTGGTCTGTGCTGGGGAAGATGGGAAGATGTCTGGGAGGGAAACCCTTACCAAGCCAGGATAAAGAAGTGGGTAGATTGGGATCTGTGCCATGGCAGGCGTCTGATGGGGGCTAGTGTGAGCAGAGCTGTGGGTGTTGGAATGATGGTGCTGGCCCCAAGGTGGATGGGGTCCTGTGGGATGGACCAGGGAGCCCCAGGTCAGGCCATGATCCACACCTGGCCTCCCCCTTCCTCTGGTTCCCCAAGCTCCACCCCACAGCCACTGGGCCCAGGGATCTTGGGAGCCAGTTATAGGGGACACGCAGCAGGACCCCTGCACTGCTAGGTGGCTGTGGGCAGGTCCCTAGCCATCTGTTCTGGAACAGTGGAGGATCTGGGATCAGCACCTTCCACTGCGGCTGCGGCCTCAAGCCCCTCGCCCAGGGTGACCACCAGAGCCCGGATGGCCCTGGGACTCAGAGGGTCCAGCCCAGACCCCACAGTTCCCTTCCTTCCAGGGGCATGTCTGAGCCAGGCCAGGCAGAGTCCCAGGACAGCGTCCCAGCCTCTCCCAGTGGTTCCTGGCAGTCCCGGGCTCCCTTCTCCAGGCGGGGACGGGGTGGGGCCAGGGGATGCCATAGTGACAAGGTCACTTGCTTTCTCAGTCTCAAGTGCTTCCTGGTTTCATTTTCAGCTCTGGGTGGGGATGGACCCTGACCTTCAAACAGGCCAGATAGTGGTGGCCACAGGGCTGAGTGTGGGCACCTGGGGCCTGAGTGCCTCGGCAGCAGGAGTCCAGGTCTCCCCATTCACCCTGGGAGGGCCAGACAGTGGCCCGGGGTCATGTGGCAGGTAGGGTGCAGGGCAGGAGCTGCCTGGGGGTGCCTGGGCCCTGATGCCTGCCTCCCCCAGCTCCCTTCTTCTGAGCAACCCAGACTCCTGACCCAGTTAGGCCCAGGCCTAGCTAGCGGTGGGGGTCATTCCAGGTGCTTCAGAAGAGGAGGGTGTGGCTGAGGCCTCCCCAGTGTCAGCCACCCCTTCCCTCCTAGTTGGCGACCTGTAGGAAGCTGAGAAGCATGGGCAGGCAGAACTGGATGTCCCAGTTCTCTCTCCAAACCCCTCACTAGGCCAGACCCTAAAGGACACCCAATGCCAGGCCCAGCTGTGCTCACCGGGGACCCAGGGTCGGACCCCACTAGGCCTGTGCCAGGGTGTATCGGGCACCCTCTGCGCCTGGGAGTTAGGAAGGGCAGTTGGGGACAGGCAGTGTGCTGGGTGGGTCCTGAGGGATTGGGGGGTGTTGGGCCCATGGATTTGTAGGGGGCCACAGGGCTTTGACCAGCAGGGCAGGCAGAGGGGAGGGTCCAGAGCCCACAGCCCTCTTTTCCTGCGGTTGCCCTCCTGCTGTGGAGCCAGGTCTGGAGGGGCCTGCAAGCCTCAGGGGGCATGGGGCAGTCCTGGCACACAGAGGGCTCCTGGGGAGCTCATCCCTCCCTTGGGAGACGGGGGCCCTGGGAGGGGAGGGAACTGGGAGGCGGCCACACGCCCTCCCTGGGATGGAAAATGCAGGAGCCTGGTAAGGGCCTCACTGACGACAGTCTGCCTTGTGCACCGGGCTCCTGGGGACACAGGGTCCTTGGGCACACAGAGCTGGGGGCCTGCAGAGCTGGGGTACTGCGGAGGGGCTACTGGATCCCAAAGACCCTTTAGGCCCCCTTCATCCCCAGTCAGCATTCCAGCCAAGACCCTGGGAGCCCCGTCCACAGAGTCCTGTCAGGAGAGCCTCTGGGGAGTCCATGCAGATGGGTGACACAAGGCAGGACCCACCCTAGGGCTCTCACACTCGCTGACTGTGGCCTTGGACAAGTTGCTGCCCTTCTCTGAGCCTGATTCCTCACCTGTGAAATGGGTATGAAAGTAACTCCTGAGGCCAGACGCAGTGACTCACACCTATAATCCCAGCACTTTGGGAGGCCGAGGCGGGTGCATCACCTGAGGTCAGGAGTTCAAGACCAGCCTGGCCAACATGGTGAAACTGATTCTACTAAAAATATAAAAAATTAGCCCGGCATGGTGGCAGGCGCCTGTAATCCCAGCTATTTGGGAGGCCAAGGCGGGTGGATCACCTGAGATCAGGAGTTTGAGACCAGTCTGGCAAAGATGGTGAAACCCCGTCCCTACAAAAAATACAAAAAATTAGCCAGGTGTGGTGAGGCACACCTGTAATCCCAGCTATTTGGGAGGCTGAGGCAGAAGAATTGCTTGAACCCAGGAGGTGAAGGTTGCAGTGAGCCGAGATCACTCGAGCCTGGGTGACGGAGCGGGACTCCGTCTCAAAAAAAGAAAAAAAAATTAGCCAGGCATGGTGGTGTATGCCCTTAATCTCAACTACTTGGAGACTAAGGTGGGAAAATCCCTTGAACCCAACCCAGGAGGCAGAGCCTGCAGTGAGCAGAGATTGCTGAGATTGAGCCACTGCACTCCAGCCTGGGTGACAGAGCAAGACTCCGTCTCAAAAAAAAAAAAAAAAAAAACAAGGGGGCCAGGCGCAGTGGCTCACGCCTGCAATCCCAGCACTTTGGGAGGCCGAGTGGGTGGATCATGAGGTCAAGAGATCAAGACCATCCTGGCCAACGTGGTGAAATCCCATCTCTACTAAAAATACAAAAATCAGCTGGATGTGGTGGCATGCACCTATAGTCCCAGCTACTCAGGAGGCTGAGGCAGGAGAATCGCTTGAACCCGGGAGGGAGAGGTTGCAGTGAGCCGAGATTGCACCACTGCACTCAAGCCTGGTGACAGAGTGAGACTCCACCTCAAAAAATAAAGTAAAAACAAGGCTGGGCACGGTGGCTCACACCTGTAATCCCAGCACTTGGGGAGTCCAAGGCGGTGGATCACCTGAGGTCAGGAGTTCAGGAGCAGCTTGGCCAAGATGGTGAAACTCTTGTCTCTACTAAAAATGCAAAATATTAGCCGGGCATGGTGGCAGACACCTGTAATTGCAGCTACTTGGGAGACTGAGGTAGAGAATTGCTTGAACCCAGGAGGCGGAGGTTGCAGTGAGCCGAGATCATACCACTGCACTCTAGGCTGGGTGACAGAGCGAGACTCCATCTCAAAAATAAAAAGTAGCTGGGCATGGTGGTATGTGCCTTTAATACCAGCTACTCAGGCTGAAGTGGGAGAGTCACCTGAACCAAGGAAACAGAGGTTGCAGTGAGCTGAGATTGTGCCACTGCACTCCAGCGTGGGTGACAGGGCAAGACTCTCAAAAAATAAAAACAAGACTGGGTACAGTGGCTCACACCTGTAATCCTGCACTTTTTGAGGCTGAGTGGATCACCTGACATCAGGAATTCAAGACCAGCCTTGCCAACATGATGAAACTCTGTTTCTACTAAAAATACAAAAACTAGTCTGGCATGGTGGCGGGCTCCTGTAATCCCAGCTACTTGGGAGGCTAAGGCCGGAGAATCACTTGAACCTGGGAGCCGGAGGCTGTGGTGAGCCGAAATCATGTCCCTCCACTCCAGCCAGGGCAATAGAGTGAGATTCCATCTCAAAAAAATTAAAATATTAAAAAAATCTGAGATTCGGGAGCAGTGAAGACCCTGTGTGACACACAGCAGATGCCCAGTACCAGGCATCTGTCCCTATTCTCTCTCTTCTCTGAACAGAGAGGTGCCATTATCCAGCCAAGGACACACAGCAATCAGAAGCAGTCCAGGCTTCTCTGTCTGTCCAGGTTCTGCCACCGGTGACCCCTGTCAGCCCCCGTGCGAGCTCTGTGCTCAAGGGTGGGGGGACCAGGTCCCATTACAAGGGATTCCTATAAATGGCGTGGAGAGGATTAATAATGTATTTATAACACATCGTGGTGGTAGTCGAAAATGATCTATAAATGTGCAGTAAATGTTTTATAATGTTTTTGTAACCCGTTATAAATGATAAATGGCAGACCATAGATGCCGGATCAAATATTTATAATGCATTGTGCGTGGCGTCGGGCTGCTACAGTTCAGGAAAGCCATTAATAATAAAGTGGATGGGAATGTGCGAGTTACCGACATGCCCAGCAAAGCCATTTATAATGAAATGTAAAATTTGGCTGTGGGAAGCAGCCCACCAGCCCCAGCCGCCGCACCGGCCAGGCTCTCTCTCCTGGGGGCTGGGGAAGGAGCCGTGTCGTGAATTATTTGTGAGGTGTTCAGATGAGAATGTATACTCCCCATAGCACACCATATAAATAGGCTATTAATATACCCAAGGCGGCATGCCTTATTCATGGACCCTAATTAATTAATGGGTGGCCCCTTAAAACAGGGTGTCACAGCTTCCCTCTCCCTGTCCTGCCAGGGGGCCATAGGGATGGCATTGGCATCTACCACCACCGGAGTGAGCCTGATGGCTGCCTCAGGGGCAGGGCAGAGGCGTCCCTTCCACACTGCACTAGGGCCGACCTGATTCCCGACAACTGTCCAAAAGGTCCTGTGGGCAAGTCAGTTTGGAAACCACTGTGGCGCCTGCCACCAGTGCGGCCACTCCCTGGGAGAGTGGAGGAAGGCTCTGAGAAGTCCCGCAGGAAACACTGCTCGGCCAGGATACCTCCCTCGGTTCTTTCTCTCACACCCTCCCCACTCTGGCCATCCTGGTGTCTCCACCTCTGCCTCCCAGACTCAAGGAGCCAATTCTGTTCCAACTTGGCCCAGCAACCTTGGTCAGATGATGTTCAGGGTTAAATCCACTGGTGGAAGGAGTCAGCCCCTAATAAGTCCAGGTGTGGTGCCTGGGTCCCCACCTCTACAGCCCCTTCTGGGGACCCAGCAGCCAGCGTGTCCTCCAGGAGCTAAGCTAATGCAAGCTGAGGTGGATGTTTTGGACTAAAATGACCGATGCCTTGGGTCAGGCCCTCCCTTCCCAGCATAGGCCCTGCCACCCTGATGGGCTGAGAGACCCCTTTCTCTCTGCCTCCATCGTCTTTGAGGGGGTCAGAACATGTGGAGGCAGGAAGGGGGAAACTGAGGTGGTCTGGCCTGGAAGTCCTGCCCCGGACCAGGGTGACCACTCGGACAGGACACCAACTGGGCCGACTTTCTCCTGGACCTCATCTGGTGTCAGAGTCAGGGCTGCTGCCTAAGAGGGCAGGCTGATCAGGGGGCCTTATCCCCTCCCTCTCCTCCCCTCGCCTTGCCTCTCCTCTTTTCTCAGAACCTCAGTTTTCTGAGCTGCAGAATGGATACAGCCACTTATTTTGTAGATGATAAACAGTAAGATAGGGTCTTGCTCTGTCACCCAGGCTGGAGTGCAGTGGCATGATCATAGCTCACTGCAGCCTCAACCTCTCAGTCTCAGTCAATCCTCCTGCCTCACCCTTCCAGATAGCTGGGACTACAGGTGTGCACCACCACACCCAACTAATTTTTTTGTATTTTTTGTAGAGGTGGGGTCTTGCCATGTTGCCCAGGCTGGTCTTGAACTCCTAGCCTCAAGGAAACCTCTCACTTCAGCCTCCCAAAGTGCTGGGATTACTGGCATGATCAACTGCACCCATCCAATGTTGGGTTTTAAACCCACAGCCAACCCACACCCATATATATGTGTGTGTGTACACACACACACACACACACACACATTAGAGGGAGAATGTCTCTCTCCGTTGCCCAGGCTGAAGTGCACTGGTATGATCACAGCTCACTGCAGGCTCGACCTCCTGTTCTCAAGTGAGTCTCCCGCCTCAGCCTCCTGAGTAGCTGGAATTACTACAGGCATGAGCCACCACACTTGGCCCAGAGCCAGCTTTTTTTTTTTTTTTGAGATACAGTCTTGTTCTGTCACCCAGGCTGGAGTGCACTGGTGCGATCTCAGCTCACTGTGACCTTCACCTCCCAGCTTCTAGTGATTCTCTCACCTCAGCCTCCTGAGTAGCTGGGATACAGGCACGCGCCACCACACCTGGCTAATTTTTGTATTTTAAGTAGAGACAGGGTTTTGCCATGTTGGCCAGGCTGGTCCCGACTCCTGACCTCAGGTGATCCTCCCACCTTGGCCTCCCAAAATGCTGGGATGACAGATGTGAGCCACTGCACCTGGCCCAGAGCTATTTTTAAATGGTGGCTGGAAGTATCAAATGAGAAAGTAGGCATGGAAATTGGTGGGAGAGGCTGGAGTAGGGGCCTGACTGGGCCCTGCTGCCTGCACCCCTTCCTCTCTCGGCCCCCGCACCCTCCTCCTGGTCCTCTGCAGCAGTGACAGCAGCCTACCTTCGAGTCTTCCCTCCTGACACGGGGCCTTTGCAACTCCTGTTCCCTCTGCCCTTTCCCCTTCCTCTCCAGCAAAGCGATTTTCCTACTTGGCCTTCAGTCCTCAGTTCTCATGGTCCTTCCTATGGAGGCTCTTGCCCCAGCTCCTCTCTTTTTCTTTCTCCATCTCTCTCCCCTCTTTCTCTGTCTCTCTCTTTCTCCTCTCTCTTTCTCTGTTGGTCTCAAGCCAAGGTCATCATGATTTCTAAAGGGCCGACCTGATGTCTGAGCCCCCATCCTGGAGCCTGTTGAGCTTACATCGCTCTTACCTGTTCCCCACCCATGGGCACATGATGCTCCATTTATCGTGTGCCTACTGTGTGCCTGGCCGTGGGGTAACCCTTGGTGGAAGGAGGCTATAATGTCACTTTGCAGATGAGGAAACTGACCCGAGATGGAAGGCAGTTTCCAGGTAAGGCTGGAAGGCGGTGGGTTCCCACCGGGGGAGGTGTGTGCAGACAAGAGTCCACATGGCAGCCCTGGGATGCACAGATGGGGACCCCAGGACCAATGAGGGAGCAGTGTGGGCCCTGAGAGCCTTCAGTGGCTCCGAGGGGCCCCAGAGTGGGGTCTTAGAGGATGAAGATGAGGGACGGGTGCTGGGGGCCTGTGTGGGCGCGAAGCTCTAGGGTAAGCGTGGCAGGGTGTGGCCGGGGAGATGCAGCGTGATAGGCGTGAGGGAGGTCTGATAAGCAACCTGGACTTTATTCACAGGAGGCCTGGGAGGCTCCCGGCAGGGGAAGGGCTTGGTTAGGCCTTCTAGAAATATCCCTCGGGCTGCTGGGAAGGGTGGATTGTGGTGGCTGGAGGGGCAGGAGGCAGCCCTGTGGGCAGAGGCAGGGTGACAGGTCTGGATGGAAGGGTAGCAGCCGTAGGCAGTGGGGAGAAGGATGTTGTTTGGGGGTGTCCTGGCTCCTGGTTTCGGGGCTCTTGGAGGGACATGCTGTGTGAGGTGCTGGTGGCAAAACGACAGTAATGCTGTGTCCCAGCTCACTGGTGCTAAAGGAGGCCACGCAGGATGACCAGTGGGATGGCTTTTAAGTGTGCAGCAGTAAAAGTTCATGATACAAGTGAAACCCAGGCCACCTCCCACGATACTCCTTCTGAGGGAGCTGGGCCCTAGCGTCCATCCATCCCTGTGTCCCCCGTGCCCCCCCAACTCCCAACGCCCCCCCCAGCCCCCCGCAACCACTGCTTCTTGAGCTCTTCCTTCTTTTCCAGCTTTTCCGGTTCTCTTAGCCACTGCCTTGGGAGTCAAGAAAAGCTGGCTCTGGCTGTGCCCAAACAATCTCCCCTGCCATCTGCAGGTCAGGGCCAGCCACAATCCCAGGCCACAGGGGCTCTCTGCCTAGCAGCTGCTTGCATGCCCCCGGTGATGGGGAGCTCACCACCTATACACAGGCCTCACTGACACTTAGGCAGCCGGCAGACTACAGTGTCTCACAAGGGACCAGCCTCAGAAAAGAGCTGGAACAGCACCAGTGGCTCGGGTTGGAAGATCTCGGGGGCACAGAGAAGCTGCCCTGACTCCCTGCCAGGGGCTACTTCGGGGAAACACTTTCCTTCCTGCAGGCCCTGCCTGGACAAGCCCGGCCCCACAGCCAGCAGGGTAGGCCTCCCTCACATGGCTGGTGTCAGTGATTCCGGCCTTGTCCAGTCCCTGTGGCCACAGACTAGGTTCCCCAAGGAGAATGGGGGCAGGGGCCAGCCTGGGATAACTTAGGGCTCCACCAGAGGGACTTTCCTTATTTATTGTGTCACAGCTCAAAGTGGAAAGTTGGGAACCACCCTGCAAGTCACCCTGAGGAATCTCCTGCCCCAGGAACAGATCCTGCCCACAAGCCCTCAGAAGAAAAGCCTTGAGTGAGGATTCCCTCCCCCACAGGCCAGCTGTGCAACTGCGGCTCCATGGCCCCCTTTCTGGCCTCAGTTTCTCTTCTGGCAATGCCCAGGCTTCACCTCTCCCTTGTTGGGAACCCCGGCTGGCATGTACTGGCCTGTAAAGAGAAACCAGATGCGGACGTCGTTTGAAAACCCTGAGACACAAGGCGCCTCCTGTTCCCTGGAGGCCGGGCTGCCCAGGGCAGAGGCCCCAAACAGGGCAGGGCTGTTCGAATCTCAGTTTCCCCATTAGTCAACCGGCCTTTCCTGCCTCTTCTCCATGGGCAGGTGGTGGGAGGTGGGGCCGTGAAAATAAAATCCGGAGGCCTCTGCAGGGATCCAGAATGCCAGGACCCCCAGGTAGCCCGCGCCCCTTCCCCTATTGGGGGGTCGGGGCCTACAGCGGCGGGCCGGGGCCACGGCGGGGGCGGGGCCTTTGTGGGGGGCCCGGCGGTGTGGGGGCGGGGCCTGTCTGGGCCGGGACCTGGGGGCGTGGGGGTGGGACTTGTCAGGAGGCGGGACCTGCCCCGAGCGGGAGCTCGTGCCGGGCCGGTGGCGTGGGGAAGGGGCCTATCAGGAGGGAAAACTTGGAGGATGGGGGCGGGGCCTGTCAGGAGGCGGGGCCTGCCTGGAGCGGGAGCCTGTGCCGGGGCCAGGAGGCGTGGGGACAGGGCTTATCAGGAGGCAGGACCTGGAGGCTGGGGGCGGGGCTGTCGGGAGGTGGGGCCTACCTGGGCGGGAGTCTGTGCCAGGGCCGAGCGGCGCGACGGGGCCTATCAGGAGGCAGGACCTGGCGGGCGGGGGCGGGGCCTACCAGGAGGCGGGGCCGGCGGGGGCGGGGCCGGGCTCGGCTTCGCTTCTGGACCCGCCGGTCGTCACCCTCAGTCCGGCTCAGCTCGGGCTCGGCGCCGCCGCTCTGACGGTGAGGCAGCGGTCCCAGCGTCTGTCCCACCCGCCCAGCGGGCGCGGCGCAGCCGCGGAAAGGCGTCGGAGGGTGGTTCCGCCGCGCGGCGGGGGCGCCGTGGGCATGGCGGCCATCAGGGCGCTGCAGCAGTGGTGCCGGCAGCAGTGCGAGGGTTACCGCGACGTGAACATCTGCAACATGACCACCTCGTTCCGCGACGGCCTGGCCTTCTGCGCCATCCTGCACCGCCACCGGCCCGACCTCATGTGAGTCCCGCCCGGCGCCCTTTGACCCCTCTGCAGTTCGGCCGCGCGCCAAGATGGGCGGGGAAACTGAGGCCTGGGCTGCTCTGGGCGCCGGGATGAGGAGCAGAGGCGTGGGGCTGGGCAAAGCCGGACGCCAGGCACAGCCCACCGTGCAGCCCCCCCACCCCCGAGGCTGTCCCCAGGGGCTTCAGTGTGCCCAGACACCCATTGCAGCTGGGCCAGAGCCTTGACATCTCCTGCCCGCCGGCTGAGTCAGCCGTGACTCAGGGCGGCTTCTGGGCCCTGGCCGCAGCCCAATCCCCCTCAGTGTCCCTGGGAAAAACCAACAGAGCTGCCTCTCTGGGCCCTCCAAGGCCCTCAGTGCCCTGGGGCCCCTGGAGGCTTCTCGCGTGGGCACTGCCCCTCCCCCACGCTGTCCAGGCCCCTAGGGGGGGATGCAGCCAGGGCCACTGTCGGGGAGTGGCCAGTGCAGGTCAGGAAGCCCCTAGACCCCAGGTGCTGCTGCTGGCCGGGCCTCTGAGGCCCTGGGTGATAGGGGCTGAGATGGAGAACAGCCCCCATCTCTGGAGAAGGTGGCAGGGGATGGGGACTAGGCCATCTCTCCGCAGGAGGGTCTTGGCATGTGTAGCTGGGCAGCTGGCCCTGCCTGTTGCTGAATCTTGGCCGAGCCTGGACCTGCTCCATCGGTTATTCACTCAGCAAAGACTCTTTGGCTGAATGACTGGGACCAGGCTTGATGGGACAGAGATCTGTGTGTCGGGGCTGGGGTCCAGAGGCTCAGGAAGGAGGCCCTCAAAGGCCACCTGCAGCCCAGGCACCTTCTGGACAAAGCATTGTCCTTAGAGGTGGAGGCTGGACCGGGGCTGGGGTGGTGTGTGTTTGGCGGGGAGGTCTGGGGGCTGGGAGGAGCCACAGGGAGCACCTGCGGATGATGGCCTCTGTCAGGCCCCAGCTATGCAGACCAGAGAACCCAGTCCAAAAGGAGGGGCCCTTGCTCAGGTCACACAGCCCGTTTTGCAGAGCCTGGGCTCCTCCCCTGTACCCCTGGAGACTGTCCCGCCAGCCTCACTCTCTGGAGGAAGCTGGGGTCTTGGGCAACAGCCTCGGCCCCTGCCCTGTTGTTGTGACATGCATTTGTGGAGTCTCCGGGGGCCTCCATGTGGCATCTGGGCAGCAGTTGCTCTCCCTCGCCAGGAACATGCCTCTGTTGCCTTTGCAGGCAGAAGACGCTGGGCACAGGGCACGTGTTTCCATATGGAGAGCCTGAAGCGGAGCTTTGAAGGGGAGGGCCAGGGGCCTGGAGACTGGGAGGAGGCCTGGAAATGGAGAGGAAGGCAGGCCAAGACCCCACCCCCAGGGATGCAGGGTCCTGGATGAGGCTGGCTGGTGGCTGAGCCCAGGCATCCAAGCTGTGGCCAGCCTAAAAAGCCTTCAGGTGAGGGGAGAGACAGTGCCGCCGGCTGCTGGTCACCAGCTTCACGGACCACCGGTCTCGCTGGAGATTTGGGGCCCTCTGATTCTGGGGAGCTTCCCTCTATGCCCCACCGGCTGAGGTGTGCCTGTGTGCGGCTGGCCTGGTGCTTACTGCCCAGGGGTGAGCACAGGTGCACATGTATGTACGTGCACTGGCGGGACAGTGGGCATTGTGGATCTCCTTGGTACACTTACAGTTATTGAGTGCCCGCTGTGTACCCAGCACTGAGTCCTATGCCAGCTCCCCTCGGCCTCCAGATGCAGGGAGGGATGTTCTGGTCACAGAAACAGACAGGGAACAGGTACATGAATAAAAGCTCGAGGTGGCTCCAGAGAGTGCAGAGGCCAGAACAGTAAGGAGGCTGGCAGAGAGGAGGCCTGTGCCTCAGCTCTGTGCGGGTGTGCAGCTGCCTGAGCTGTGGCTGACTTGGTTCTTGTCTGTCTGTCCCTACTGGACTGTCAGCTCCAGAGGGTGGGGGCTCTGTTTTGTTCACTGCTGCATCCCTGGTGCCTGGAGCTGGGCTCGATAGATGTCAGCACGTGGTTGGAACGCTCCAGATAAGGGCCCTTCAGTTGGTGCTCAGTAGATATGGTAGGAGCTTGGTAGGTGGCCATGTGCAGAAGGACAGAAAAAAGGCTATGTGCCCTTGGAGGCAGAGATCAGAGAGGTGAAGCCACATTCCAAGGGTGTCTGGAGCTGGAAGAGGCAGGAAGGACCCTCCCCGAGAGCCCCCTTAGGCAGCAAGGCCCAGCCCACACCTTGATGTTGGAGTCTGGCCTCCAGAGCTGTGAGAGAACAAATTCCTGGGTGTTTTCAGCCTCAGAGTTTGGAAATCTGTTACAACAGCGGGAGGAAGCTGGTATAGCTTTCCGTGGGTGTTGGGGGCGGGGACCTCTGCAGACCCCGGCTGACAGGAAACCAGGAGTGTCATGGGGGGTGGGTGTGCACCTAGATGCGGGGACGCGCGCTCGTCTGGATGCCTGGGCCCTTGGCTTTTATTCCAGAGTTGGAGTCTCACTGTCACCCAGGCTGGAGTGCAGTGGTGCTGTCATAGCTCACTGCATCCGTGGACCCTTGGGCTCAAGCAATCCTCCAACCTCAGCCTCCTAAGCAGCTGGGACCATGCTGGGCTAATTTTCTTATTTTTCATTTTATTTATTTATTTATTTGAGATGGAGTCTTGCTCTGTCACCCAGGCTGGAGTGCAGTGACATGATCTTGGCTCACTGCAACCTCTGCCTCCCAGCTTCAAGTGATTCTCCTGCCTCAGCCTCCTGAGTAGCTGGGATTATAGGCGCCTGCCACCATGCCCGGCTAATTTTTGTATTTTTAGTAAAGATGGGGTTTCCACATGTTGGCCAGGCTGCTTTTGAACTCCTGCCAGCTTCAGCCTCCCACAATGCTGGAATTACAGGTATAAGTCACTGAGCCTGGCCTGTGTCTGGCTACTTTCACTCAGCATATTGTTTATTTTTTTTAATTGAGATGAGGACTGGTTATATTGCCCAGGCTAGTCTTGAACTCCTGGCCTCAAGTGATCCTCCTGCCTCAGCCTCCCGAAGAGCTGGGATTACAGGTGTGAGCCCCCGCTGCGCCTGGCCCCTGGCTCTTCAGACGTGCCTGCCTCTGTGCCTTCATCACCCCCATCCCATGCTCTCAGCCTCTGCTCCTTGCTGTGCCTCTGGGTGAGGTGGTGGCTGGGGTCAAGGGGTCTCCTCCTAGAGCCCTTGGCTGTCCCTCCTGTCCCCAGTCGTCTTCAGGAAGGGAGGAAACACGTGTGAAGGACAGGCAGAGAGTTGCTGTCCTCTCAAGGCAGCTCTGAGGTCAGACTCTGTGTGAGGCCCCACCCCTGCCACCCCATTCCCCTCTCCTTCCAGTGAAGACCCTTTGGCAGCAGAAGGGTGGACGTCCTGTCTCTGTGTCTCTAGTTCTGCCACCAGGAAGTCCTTCCCTTTGTCTGGCCTTAGTCCTTCCTGCTGCATGCAGAGCGTGTTTCCGCTTGGCCCTCAGGGGAAAGCAGCTGTGAAGGAATAAGCTTGGGCGCCAGGCCAGCCAGGTGGGGCACTTGGGCTCCTGGTTCTGCCTCTGCCTCTGCCTCGCCGACCCCGGGTGGAGGGGGCGGGGATCCAGGCGTTCATGTGTGCCGTGTTCCTGCTCCTTGAGCCACACCGACCCCGGGTGGAGGGGGCGGGGATCCAGGCGTTCATGTGTACCAAGTCTCTGCTTCTTAAGCCACGTGTGACCACATTGGGGAGCGCCACAGGCACAGAGAAGTGTTCATGAATCTCCGCTTTACAGCCTGGGAACAGGATCACCCAGCCACACCCACCAGGAGGTGGCAGGGTGGGTGGGCCCCCTGCCTGGTCAGCCTGCCCATGCCTGCCTGCCCTGTCTCACCTGTGGCTGTGGGTCCTCTGCAGTCGGACCTCAGGGCACCTGCCCCCGGGCACTGTTTCCATACTGGTGACACAGGGCAGCCAGGCAGCCAGGTGAGCTCAGAAACCACCCAGAGCAAACAGCCCCGCCTCCCACCTTGCCTCCCTTGGGCAGTCAGCCTGTCGGGCTAGAGCGGCTCTGCCATGGGCTGGCTCCTTGCTCCTGGGCCCAGGCAGGTCTTCGGGCACAGCCCTCGGGCAGATGGGACAGGGGGCACAGCCTGTCTGGGCTGGGAGAGAGCAGGGCTGGAGAGAGGGCAGGCGTTGTGCGTGGCACAGGAAGCTGTCTGGCGGGTGGGAGAACATTGCTGGCCTCTTTCTTGGGGTTGTGACTGGGGGCATTTGTCGGACATGTGGCCAGGCCTGGGGAGGGTGTCGTGATTTGGGTCTCCGCTGCACCCTCTGTGCCAGGGCAGGGTCCCTTGAACTTTCTCCTGGTTCCGGCAGCAGCTCTGGAGGCCAGCGCAGGGCTGGGCCAGGAAGTAGGGGTGGCTGGGGTGGCCATGGTGTGGGGCATGGAGTCCTCAGGCGGTGGCTCCCAAGGGTGGCAGGGCTCCCAGAGACACTCCCATTGAGGCCAGGGGAGAGACTCACACAGCAGCCCCCACCCAGAAGCTCCCAGGCAGCGCCCTCAATTCCTGCGCCAGAGCCGAGGATGGGCTGACCTCCCCTCCAACGCAGGGCTGGGTCAGCAGGAAGCTGCTTGTGGACAGAGGCCTTCTGTTCCTGCCCCAGGGCCTGTAGCCAGACCCCTGTGGCTGCCACTGGCCAGAACCCTCCAGGACGGGTATGGGAGGGGCTGCCTGTCCACCTACTATAGGGCAACTGTCCAGGGCCCCACACTTCCTTCCAGAGGTGCAAGGTGGGGGCTCTGGGGCCTCCCCTGCCCCAGTCGTCATCGCCCCGTGCCCACCCGCTCCTCTCCTGAGCTCTGCCTGGCCACGTCCTCGCATCTCTGAGGTTTGCTCCATCCTTTGTGCCATCTGGTCCGTCTCTCTTGGGCCTCCCTCCACCATCTCCGCCGGGGTCTTCATCTCTGTCTCCAGCTCTGTCTGTCCGTCTGCCTGCCTATCCCCACTCCCTCCGGTCCCCTTCTCTGTGGGATTCTCTCCCATGTGCTGGATGTGCCTCGGCAGCGGCGCCTTCCCTTCCAAGCCCCGCACCCCCTCCACCCCCCATACTCCATGGCCGCCTCTTGTTCCAGGAAATAAACAGTGTGAGGTCAGCCACCCGGGAATTTGGAGGGGGGTATACATTCCCAAGAACCCCCTCAGAGGCGCCGGGGCAGAGGCTGGCTGGACTCCACAGGCTGAAGTTGATGGCTGTGGGTTGGTTAGAGGGGTGTCGGGGGCAGGCATGGCTGGGCAGGGGCATGCACAGTGGAGAGTTGCTCAGGGTGAATCTTGTGACTGACACAGACCCGGTGAATAGAAATCTCACCCCCTAAGTGCACAGCAAATGCATCACAGGCATTCATAGGGCAACGTCTGCGTGCCTGACCCCACGGTGCATGCCTCAGAGCCGGCCCATGGCATACCTGATTTTAATTCTGAGAGTTCAAGTAGAGAAGGTTAAACTCCAGAGGGCACCAGGTCTCAGCCCATCAGCCTGCAGGTTTGTGACGGTGGCTGGGGCCGCGCCTGTTCTGGCCATCTCACCTGCCGAGTTGGGGGGAGCTGATGCATTTTTGTCTGTCAAGGCCAGAGGTGTCCGTCTGCTTGCTGCCCTCGAAAAGTCCCCCAAATGGGGTCTTCAGCAACAGAAAGTGACCTCCCTCGGTTCCACAGACCAAAGTCCCGGATGGAGGTGTGGGCAGGGCTGGGCTCTCTGGGACGGGAGGGATGGTCTGCCCGGCCTCTCTCCTTGGCTGGGGGTAGCTGTCTTTGCCCTATGCCTTCACACCCTCTTCTCTCTCAGTGTGCGTCTGTAGCCAAATTTCCCTTTTGTGAGGACACCAGTCATGGGTTCAGGGCTCCCTGATAAAGACCCGGTTGAATTCTGTTATCTCTAAAGGAAACAAAATGAATTCTCTTACCTTCATAGAGAGCCTGTCTCCAGATAAGATCACACGGGGGAACTGGAGGTTAGGGCTCCAACGTGTCATTTTTTGGGGGGGCTCCTGGAGAAACAAGTGGAGTCTCCACCTGTTGATCTTGGTGGGGTGTGTGAGGCGGTTCTGGCCGGCGATTTCTGCCAGCGTTGTTGGTCCTCTGAGCTCAGCTGCTCAGGGACCCCGGGGGAGCAAGCTTGGGAATTTCGAGGTGCTTCTGAGGAGGGCCTGGCAGGTGCCTTGGGCAGAGCGTGGGAAAAGGTTTTCTGTTCTGGGGGCGTGGAGCCATGGTCTGGAGGCTGGAGGGCTGGCAACTGGGGAAGGAGGTTGGGGCAGGATGGGTGGTGGCTGTGGGACTGGCCAGGGTGGTACAGCCCAGTTAAGGAGGCCTCAAATACCTGGGATGCAGCTTGGACATTGTCCTGAGGCTGCGGTCCTTGAGCGCGAGCCCTGACCTGTGCACCGTGCAGGACTGGCTCTGACGTGTCCGGAAGGCCTGGGGTCCCTGATCTGCCTGGAGCTCTGAGAGCCTCACTCTGGGTCTGGGGATGAGATGGCCCTGTAGGGAAACCCACTGGACAGAGCTGCTGCCGGGCCCTGGGGTGGACAGAAGCCAATGTGGGAGCAGACGGCCTCCTTCCCCTGCTTGTTTAGAGAAAAACAGGACTTGCAACACTCCCAGCCACCGGGGCATTCTTTCTGGGGACACGGCCATTTTGGTCAGTGACCCCGGGGAACGTCTGCAGAAGAGCTTGAGCTTTCAAAGGGCTGGGGACAGGGAGAGAGGGCGGGAGAGCCGGCTCCTGAGCCCTGGAGGCTGAGGATGAGGCCCAGCATGGCTGCAGAGTCTCAAGGGGGTTGGGCATAGACAGCCACCCATGTGCCCTTGGGTCACACCCTATCTGGGAACAAGCCCAGGCAGACAGAGGCATTGGCCCAGGCCCAAGGAGATGAAAACCCCTTTCCCTGCCCCTGAGCCCAGGGAGGGGCTCCTTGTCATCCATCCACCTGGAGGGAAATCTGTGCACCCTCTTGTCCTGTGTGCAGAAGCTCTGCCTGTGCAGAGGGCGGTTCTGTCGTCTGGAACCTGTTCTTGGGAGGTGGTCCAAGCCGGAAACGGTGGAGGGTTCCCAAGGAGCACAGCAGACTGATGGACAGCAGTCCTGGAGGCTTCCTAAGGAGGGAGGTGGGCCACCTGCAGCCCCCACCTCACTCCCCCTGCCCTACCTCGTGGCTTCCACCCAGCCTCAGTTTCCCCATCTGTGAAACGGGCTCACAGTCCGGGCCTCGGAGTGTTGTTATGGGGGCCAGGGCCGGGTGAGGGCTGTGCAGGCTGGGCTCAGAGCTAGGCCACCCAGGCCACGTGGCCACAGAGGTCTTGGCCCCCACTTCTCCGTTTGAGACCTGCCCGGCCTTCCCGTTTGCTGCAGCCACGGCCGTCAGATACACCACCAGAAGCTGCGGTTGTCCTCCCAGACGGGGACACTGAGGCCCTACGAGAAGAGAGGGCGTGTCTGGGGGAGGCGGGACACAGCTTGCAGCTCCAGCTCCCTCTGTGGGGCCGGGAAGCTTCCAGTACAGTCCAGTTCATGCTGGTGTGGCAGCAGCTGCTGTCCAGGACCCCACAGGTAGCAACGTGCGCAGACAGGTCATGATCACTATATATATTTTTTTGAGACGGGGTCTCACTGTGTTGCCCAGGCTGATCTGGAATTCCTGGGCTCAAGCAATCCTTCTGCCTTGGCCTCCTGAGTAGTTGGGACTACAGGCGTGAGCCACTGTACCCGGCGTCCAGATCCCGATTTAACCAACCCTCCCAGAAGCTGCAGCCTGTGCTGGGAGCCTGGCAGTTTTTGTGGGAGGGCCTGGGGCTGGGCTGGGGCCTCCTGTGTGGGATCTAGGTGTGTTTTCTGCCCATGGCATCTTCCCAAGGTGTCCACGAGGAGTCCCAGGACCAGCCTGGAGGTCATGTGGGGTTGTCCTCTCGGCATCCCCAGGAGGGCCCTGCTGTCCAGGCTGGCCGGGGACTTCACCTTGGGAACCTCTGGGACCCTTGCATCCCGGTGGTCTAGTGTGTGTTGGGGGTGAGGCTGGGCCCCTGCTGAGTACCTAGGGAGGCCACTCCACCACCCAAAGAGGGAAGCATCTAACCTTGGTGGCCTTGACTGCTATCTCCCTGCTGTGTGACCTCGGACCGGTCCCTGAGCCTCACTGTCTGAGATGCAGACATAACCAGTGCCTGCTCCACAGGTCGGGTGTGAACCTTAGTTTGGTATTTGTGAAGAACTGAGAAGGGCACCCTTCACCACAGGGTCAACAGAAGTGACCCTTCTGTCAACAGAAGTGATGACAGGTGGGACAAGGCGGTTCCGGGGCCTGTCCTGCCCTTGGGGGCAGGGTGGCCACTCTCTCTGTGTATGCCTCTGTCCCCTGCCACGGGAGCTTCTCTCATCCATTCTATGTGGTCCTCCGGGGACATTGGGCCTCTGCGACCCACCTGGTCACCAAGCGTTCTGATGGGAGGAGCTCCCTCTGAGCTGAGCTGTGCTGGGCCGCCCTGGGCTGGCAACCTCACCTCGCGGGTCTGCTTCCTGCCACCTCTGATTGTGGCAGGAGCACTGGTGAGGGGCGGCCTGTCCAGGACACCGGAGGTGAAGCTGGGGCCGTCTGATGCCTGAGGGGCCAGAGGGGGCCGCACCACCATCCCAGCAGCATCACCACGGCAGGAACAGGGCCGGGAGCCCTGGCCTGTGCCCACCTGTGTTCCCTGGGTGACCTCATTCCTTCACAGCCCCCCTCCTGGCCTCAGTTTTCCTGTTTGGGCAAGATGACCTCTGAGGCCCTTCAGCCCCTTGCTTTAAGGACTCTGAGCTGCTTTGGACACTATGTTTGCATTTTCCAGAAACTTCAATGCTCTCAAGAAGGAAAACATTTATGAAAACAATAAACTGGTGAGTGCTCCCCCACTGGCCCTCATCCTGCCTTCCCAGCCCGGGCCTCACAGCTGGCTAAGCTGGCCCGCCCCAAGTCCCACCCATGTCTGAGAGGCCGAGGGACCCCCAGGCCCTGCACCTGCCTTGGGAGTCCTGCCCGGGAAGTGGGGGCTCCCTGACCAGCCCCACAGCCAGTCCTGGTCTGGCTGGCCCTAGGGTTCTAGAAATAGCTTCTTGTAGCCTAGTACTTACTGATCCCCTTTTCCTCGGTTGGGGAGCAAGGTGGCAGGAGGTGGCTGGGGACCCTACTTCACTGCGGGGGACTCAGCCCAGCCTGCTCCAGTCTGAGCAAAGGTCTGGGGGTGGCTGTGGGGGACTGCGGGTGGGTTCTGAGTGGGCCAGCTGCCACCCTTACCACATGGGACCTGCCTCCCAGCCCTGCCCGGATTCCAGTCCTGCCCTGCCCTCCCCAGTTTCCAGGCCCTTCCCTGCATGCAGCCTCAGTTTCCCTGCCTCAGAATAAGCACCACGCTCCCTTGTGGACGGAGGCACTGGTACTTACCTCTGGCCCCGAAGGCATGTCCTGTGCTATGCCAGGCAGGCCCGGCCCCTGCCTTTGCCCCTGGAGCTGGCCTTCAGCAGGAACAGCGGTCAGCACTGAGGACGCGGTCAGACCTGCCCGGCCGGCACTGCCCTGCTCAGCACAGGGACAATTTGAATGTAAACTTTAACCTAATTAAAATGAACTAAATTACAAGTTCATGGTGAAACCTCATTTCCACTAAAAATACAAAATTAGCCGAACATGGTGGCTCGCACCTGTAATCCGTTACTCAGGAGGCTGAGGCAGGAGAATCGCCTGAACCCAAAAGGTGGCGGTTGCAGTGAGCCGAGACTGCACTCCAGCCTGGGCAACAAAGTGAGACTCTGTCTCCAAAAATAATAATAATAATAATAGTAAAAAATAAATAAGCCGGGCGTGGTGGCTCACGCCTGTAATCCAAGCACTTTGGAGGTGGGGCGGATCACCTGAGGTCGGGAGTTCAAGACCATCCTGACCAACACGGTGAAACCCTGTCTTTAAAAAAAAAAAAAGGAAAATAAATAAATAAATAAATAAACAAGGTCAGTTCTTCAGGCGTGCCAGCCACATTGCCCTTGCTCACAGCCATGCATGGCCAGCAGCTGATGGGCTGGACAGCGCGGGGTATTGTGTCCCTGTCTTAGCCTCCCGCCTTCCCCCACCTGTTGCCTGGGACCCCAGGACACGGCTGCCTTTGTGTCCCTTTCTGGCCCCAGGAAGGGCTCAGCGGTCTGTGGGTGTCACCCCTGCCCCTGGGATAAGCTGCTCCAAGACCAGATAAATCTGGGTTGCGTGGGGCTCATGATTCTCCTGGCAAGGGGTAGGTCCCCTGAGGTTTCTCCTGGTCAGGGCCTCGAGCACCGACTGGCCTGGCGACCTCAGTCTTGTGCGGATGGGACCGTGACCCCCACTGCACCGATGGGTAAGCCGAGGCTGTGAGGCCATGAGAGCAGAGCCCAGCTCTGGCCTTGAACCCACGCCTCTTTGGGCTTCAAGCCTGTGTCTTTGAGTTGAGGTGAGCTGGGGTCTGGTGGAGGAGGCGGGGACTCCCAGCTGCCCCGCTGACCCCCTCCCGCCTCCCGCAGGCCTTCCGCGTGGCGGAGGAGCACCTGGGCATCCCGGCCTTGCTGGACGCCGAGGACATGGTGGCCCTGAAGGTGCCCGACCGGCTGAGCATCCTGACCTACGTGTCCCAGTACTACAACTACTTCCACGGCCGCTCCCCCAGTGAGTCTCTGCTGTGTCCGCCCAGCCAGGCAGGACCAGGACTGGTCCCCCACACCCTCAGGGCTCCTGGGCCTGTGGACCTCTCCGGGTCCATGCCCAGCCCCCCTCCGAATGGCCACCGGTATGGGCACCGGGGCTGTGCACTGGCTATGAAGCAGCAAGAAGTCTTGCTGGAGTCCCTGTGCAAAGCCCCAGGCTGTGTCTTCACTGAGAGGGGCTGGGGCCCTCGCCCTGCTGCAGGCGACGCTAAGCCCCAGCTCATGCAGGCCCCTGCCCAGAGTAGGCTGAGCGGCCCCCACTGCTTCCCTAAGGCACAGGTGCACCAGCAGCCCCTGCCACTTCGCCCCTTGCTGGGCCTCAGTTTGCCCATCTGGGCCCCAGAGCTTCTGTGCCCACTGGGGTGGCTTGGCCGACCAGGATGGCTCCCGGTCCTGCCTTCATCTATCCTGATTTTGGACCTTGTGGAAGCTGGGTTGGCCTGGCAGGGTGGGGTCCCTGGACAGAATTGGGCAGGAGAGGGACAGGCCTGGCCTTTGTGTGTGCAGAGCTCAGCTCCCCGCCCCCCGCCCCCACATTCCTCTTCTAGGCTTTAGAAATCCCCGGAGTCATTCTGGGCACAGGGCCTGCTCTGCCTCCTGGAGAAGCAGAAAAGTCCCTTTTCCCTGACCCCAGCTGGGGCTCTGAGTGGGGAGGGGAGGGGTGGGGGCCAGCCCGGGACTGCGCCGGGAATATGTGTCTTTGGGGCTGCCTCTCCCCAGTCCTGGCCCCCCAGGTCCCCTCCGCCCAGGGCACCAAGGCCTGTGCTGGGCACTGGAACCTCCAGAGGGACCCAGACCCTTTCAGAGCCAGGGCTGAGACCCTCCTGACCCCTGCTTGTTTCCTGCCAGTTGGGGGCATGGCAGGCGTCAAGAGGGCCTCAGAGAACTCCGAGGAGGAGCCGTCAGGGAAGAAGGCTCCAGCCCAGTCGGCCAAGCTGCCCTCACCCACCCCAGCCCGGAAGCCTCCACTGTCTCCAGCCCAGACAGACTCTGTGGTCCAGAGGAGGAATAGGGGCACAGAGGGCCCGCCCTCCAACACTGTAAGCTCCCAGCCCGCCCTCCCCTGGTTCCCTGGGTTTTCTACCGGTGGCAGGTGCAGTGGGGGGCCTGTGGGACTAGGTGGAGCTCCTAAGCCACAGGACCTGGAGGTGGGGGGTGCTGCTTCCCCAGCACAGGGCTTGGCCTTAGCGAGAGCCACCAGGACTGGCTCTCCAGGGCTCTGTCAAGCCAGGGTTTGTGACCCCACTTTGTACAGATGGGTAAACTGAGTCCAGGGAGGGCACAAAGGTGGGACAGAGCTTGAACCTAGATGGGCCCTGTTTGCCTCCCTCCCGGGGAGAGAAGGGTTACTGGGGTATGTACCCCAGGCTGGCTCTGCAGCGTGAACCTAGGCACCCCCACTTCTCAGAAGCGGAGTTGGGGTGGAAGGCAGTCAGGGAATGGCTGGTGATGGGCACCCCTAGCTGCCCCAGACCACCACTTCAGGCTCCCAGGATGATGGGAATTGGATGGGATCCATGCCCCTAGATGGGGCAGGAGGCCTGGAATCTGTCCCCTGGCCCCCACCCCCACCGAAGGACCACTAGCATCAGGCCCCAGCTCCCTCCCCCGGGCTGGGCTAGAGGCTGCCCAGGCATGAGCCCTGACTGCAGCCTGCTAGCTCCACTCCCTGCCAGTTTTCTGGTTGTAAGATGGGCTCTTTGGCTGCCTGTAGGCTGCTACCAGAAGGGAGGTCTGGGTGGGCGGCCACTCAGAGAGGTGCTGGCCTCTTCCCCAGGGCCAGGCATTGGCTGGCAGCTCGGTCAGCAGCAACTGCGAGATCTGCGGCAAGCACGTGCACCTGGTGCAGCGGCACCTGGCGGACGGGAGGCTCTACCATCGCAGCTGCTTCAGGTGGGGCCGCCCTCCCCTCCCAGAACCCTCCCATGGCTGCCATCCACTCCCACCTGGCCACATCGTCCCCTTCTCCTCCCCTCCTCCTCTTCCCCTCCTCCCCCTCATCCCCCTCCTCCCCTTTCTTTCCCTCATTTTCCTCCCCCTCCCCCACCCCTCCCTCTCCTTCCCCTCCCCCTTCTCTCCCCTTCCCCTCACTTTCCTCTTCCTCCTCCTCCTCTTTCTCCTCTCCCTCCTCCTTCTCCTCATCCTCCCTTCTCTCCCTCCTCCCCTACCCCTCCTCCCCCTCTCCTTCCTCCCCCCTTCTCTCCTTTACCCCCTCACTTTCCTCCCCCTCCCCATCCTC
>CAUYLG010005489.1:0-24128 GCA_963573385.1 Cacajao melanocephalus | reverse complement strand
GAAGGAGAAGGAGAAGGAGAAGGAGAAGGAGAAGGAGAAGGAGAAGGAGAAGGAGAAGGAGAAGGAGAAGGAGAAGGAGAAGGAGAAGGAGAAGGAGAAGGAGAAGGAGAAGGAGAAGGAGAAGAAGAAGAAGAAGAAGAAAGAAGAAGAAGAAGAAGAAGAAGAAGAAGAAGAAGAAGAAGAAGAAGAAGAAGAAGAAGAAGAAGAAGAAGAGAGCAAAAGCATTTATCCCCTTTCCTAAATGGCCCATTTTATATGAAGAACTGAGGTATAATAAATGTTGTGAATCAGTTTGTAACAAGGCTCTCCCTCAGTGATATTCAAGTTAAAATAAGATGGTATTTCTGGAAAGCTGCAGGATCCAGACCCATTAAATCTTGAGTGTGGCTAAGTTTCTGCAACAGCAATTTTATAGGCAAGAGGTAGAAAGATGATTTAGAAGTTAGATACTGTGGTTCTGGAATGGTTCCAACATTCAAGGGAACATTTCAAAGGGTAAATTGCACAGATGGTCAGAACCTATAGCACGTTCAACATATTATTCACAGAAATGTACGCGTTTCAACGTTGAAGTGCGAGAAGTAGAAACCAAGACTGGAATGCAAAGTGTATTTGTGAAAAATTATATTTTCAACTTAGATTTTCCACTGTATCTATCATGTCAAGATCTATAAAATTAGATTTCTTTTTCAAAATATACTGGAATGTGCCACGTATCTTTATTTAGATTTTAAAAGCCATTATTTTCCATGGAAAGTGCTCTCCTGCAGAGTTAGACTAGTATTATCATTTTTGAAAATTATGTGATTTAACAGTTTCTTGAATAATTAAATATATTTGGAGCCTCATTTTCCTTTAGAAACCATGGATATAAGGCCAGTTCTAAAATATTCCCAACACTCAAAATGCTAGGATCCTGAACAAGTTTTTGTAAATAATTAGATTCAAGTCAATGAATATTTATTGTGCCTGTTCCGTGTGTATGGGTATATGGGGTGTATAAGGGTGGTGGTGGATGGTAGAGGAAAAGAATAACAGATAGAGATGAATAAATCATCATTCCTAGTCTGGAGATGACCCAACCCGTCACAGGAGACAGGCCTGTGTGAAATCATAATATAGCATGGTAAGTGCTACACACTGAATGGTACAAAATACCACATGAGTTCAGCAGAGAATATGAATTTGTTGAAATGATTAATTTATAACTCTTGGGAAGAGCAAAAGACAAAAAGAAATACAAATATAGTCATTCAGCTTTAGAATTTACTATAGGTGAAGGAAGGAGAGGGTAGGACCTTAGATTAGAGACAACTGCTTTCAGATATTAAGAAATGGGCCAGGAAGTCATAGAAACAAAAATAGTCCAAATGTTCCATCTGCTCTGATTTAAACGAATAAATGTGGAAAATTATCAGAATTCCATAAGACTACTTAAATTAATGCATGTTTGTACAGATTGAGACTTAAAAGACCCAGAACTCCAAAGGTTAAGAAGACCTCTACGGATGCTTAGATGTTGTGGTTAAGCTTAAAACGGGAGTTTTAACAACCTGGGGTTTCACTGGTGAGCAACTATGCAAAGGCCCTTCTCTGAGCTTCAGTTTGTTTACAATTATAAATAATGACATGGAGAAATACTATTACCACTTTCCTTATAAGAAAAGATCCATGAAAAACTGGCAAGCACCTGCTCGTTATTGAACTTCAAGTATAAAGAAGGCATTCTTAGACCTCTAGGTAGAATAAAGCAGATCATCTATATGAAGGGAAATAGCAAGTTTGTGTCAGATTTCTGCAAAGCAACTTTCAGTGCAAGAAGAACATACAGGAATGTGTACAGACTGCTAAGGTTAGAACCACGTGTTCCACAGATATTTTAAGATGTCTGTATTAGTTTGTTCTCACACTGCTAATAAAGACATACCCAAGACTGGGTAATTTATAAGAAAAAGATGTTTAATGGTCTCACAGTTCCACATGGCTGAGGAAGCCTCACAATTATGGAGGAAGGTGAAGCAAGAGCAAAGGCACATCTTACATGGTAGTAGGAAAGAGAGTGTATGCAAGGGAACTGTTCTTTATAAAACCATCCAATCTCATGGGACTTATTCACTATCATGAGAACAGCATGGAAAAAACTTGACCCCATGATTCAATTATTACCCACAGGGTCCCTCCCATGACACCAGGGGATTATGGGAGCTATAATTCAAGATGAGATTTGGGCAGGGACACAGTCAAACCACATCAAAGTCTTTCAACATAATCATTAAAAATCATGAAAGAACTTGGGGAATATAATGCTGATATGTCCTTCTGGAAACAAGCCAGAAAAAAAAAAAAAAGACAAACCTAAGCAAAACAGAAATTACTTGATTAAATCCAGCTGACTAAGACATGAAGAGAAAAAAGACAGATTATGTTAAGAGGAGATTTCCACTTGGATGCATTTAGAATTGTGTGAAGGTGTTTACCATTTTTGCAGTTACTTTTTGGGCCTCCTACTGGCATTCATTGTGTTGAGGCCAGAGATGAAACACATCTATAAAGAAATTACTCTGCCCAAATGAAACTAGCATTCTCATTGCTCCCTTTGAGAAACTCTGTTTAGTTTTTAGAAAAAACTAAACTTTTGGGAGCATCCCTCATTCAGGAGCTACATACTTGAGATGGGAGTGAAGACAATAACTAAAACCAGAAAATCAAGTTAACCTTCTGTTTCCATGACAGGCCCAGTGTAGATAGGCCATTACCTAGGGTTTGTGCTGAAGAATGCAGATATATTTTTAGCACTTTCCCAAATGAAAATCCCCAGGACTCATATTCTCCTAGAAAAAAACCCTCCAAAATAGCAGTTATAAGATACAAGCATCACACAACTACATGGATGGAAACATTTAAAAATCACAGTAAAATATTACAATAGTCTCTAATGACAGAAAAGTTAAAGTGCGAATACAAAAATATATCACCATGGTAAAAGATACAACCAGAAGTTAGCAAATTAAGATAATATATGGATGTTTTGAATTATTAGATAACACAAGGCTTAGCAAGTGTACAATCATGAATGCTTTTAAAAGCATTTGCCATGGAGATCTTATTGCAAAGTCAAATTTGAACAAGCACACTAACTTATTAATTTCAAAGTTGATAAATTGGTCAGGCATGGGGGCTGACATCTGTAATCCCAGTACTTTGGAAAGAAGACAGGAGGATCACTTGAGCCTAGAAGTTTGAGATCACCCTGGGCAACAGAGTGAGAACTCTTCTTCATATATTTTTTTTAATTAGCTGGGTGTGATAGCACATGCCTGTAGTCTCAACTACTCAGGAGGCAGAAGTGGGAGCACTGCTTGAGCACAGGAGATTGAGGCTGCAGTGAGCTCTGACTGCACCACTCCAGTCTTGGTGACAGAACAAGACTGTGTCTCTAAAATAAACAATTATATACAAATAAAAACAGCTGATAAATTTAATCCAATATTTATTCACTGAAATAGTTCTAATTACACTCTTTAAAACATCATTATTAGCCTTTTGGAAGACTGGCTAAACCCCTAAGCAGTTGTCCTTACTGTTGACTATGAATGTCCATAACACGTAGAAGATGTCATAAATTCCACTCTGAGTATTAATATTAATTTATTAACAATTTATAATACAAATGTATTATAACATTAGTATTACGGTATTAATTTGTTTTTGTTTTGTTTTGTTTTTGAGACAGAATCTCACGCTGTTGCCAGGTTGGAGTGCGATCTCTGCTCAGTACAACCACCGCCTCTCAGGTTCAAGCAATTCTCCTGCAACAGCCTCCTGAGTGGGACTACAGGCATGGACCACCACACCCAGCTAATTTTTTTATTTTTAGTAGAATCAGGTTTTTACCACATTGGCCAGGATAGTCTTGATCTCTTGACTTCATGATCCACTGGCCTTGGCCTTCCAAAGTGCTGGGATTACAGGCATGAGCCACCGCACCCGGCCTAATTTGTTAATAGTACTGACTTCCTAATTTCTCAGTCCTTCAAATTGTAATGAACTTTTTCGCTAAGTTTCTTGCATATAGCAGTAGTTAATGGTTTTTGTGTCTCTGCGTCTCACATTATTGGAAACAGTTCACATGCAAACTTGATGACTTTCACAGCATCCTTATTATTTCTACTTTATAAATGAGAGGTCCCAATTTTGTAGCTAGAAAATATTTTTACTGTAGATCTTAGCAACCTCAGCATATAATTACTTTCTTTCCTTACTAAGTCAATAACTATCACCTTTTCACTTAAAGGAAACACTTTACAGCTCTCTTTGGCATTCTGAATTGGCAGTATCATCACTCTTGTACTTTTTGGCCATTATTAAGTAAAATAAATGCTCCCTGAGCAAAATCACTGCCATACTGCCACAGCTGATCTGATAATCAAGATGGCTAAGTGATGAAAGGACATGAGGGTATATAGCATGAATATGCTGGACAGAGGGAGGAGTCTCATCCTGGATGGGGCATAGCCAGAGGGTGCAAAATTTTATTGGGCTACTCAGGTTAGGACAGATTACAACTTAAAACTTATGAATCATTTATTTCCAGAACTTTTCATTTAATATTTTTAGTCAGTGGCTGACCACAGATAAATGAAATAGTGGAAAGTAAAACCTACGGTTACAGGGGCACTGTACACTCTTTTATTTGTAGAGAAATGTCCTCTTCCTTATTCTTTTTTTTTTTTTTTTTTTTTTTTGTCTAATACTATTCTTCCAGATGAATTTTAGAATTACTTTTTTGGATCCCAAAACAAAACCCTTGCTGAAATTCTAACAGCATTAAATTAATTTGGGAAGAAATGATATCTCTAAAATATTTGGACCTTGGGGATATGGTATGAATGTCTTTCTTTAAATGCTGTAATTTTATTTATACAGGGTTCATTCATTTTCTTGATAATTTATTCTTAGCTATGAAATATTTAGTACTAATATAAATAGGCTTTATATCATATTTATATATTTATATAATTTTTATATATTTATAACTATAATATATATCTATATTATAATATATATTTATAGTATATTCATAAAATATAATTATATTTTATATAATATAAAGTATTTTATATAATTTTAACATTATATTACATATTACATATTTATATTTATATTTATATTTATATTTATACAGGTCCAATTCTGTTTTTGATAATTTATTCTTAGCTATTAAATAATTTTAGTACTAATATAAATAGCCTTTCTTCTATCCAATTTTCTAATTTATTTTTCCTGTTATATAGGCTCAATATATTTTATTTGACCACAATACTTTTCTTGGTTCTATGATCCAGTAGATTTTGTTTTTCCAAGAACACTATCATACCATATGCAAATAATTATTATTTCATTTTATCCTTTTCTATTTTATTCTATTTCTATGTCAGGTCTTATGGCTCCAAATCAAGCTAACAGATGATGTTAATTAATAGTGGTAATGGAGGTATTTTTGCCATATCTTTGATATTACTGCAGATGTTGGTATTTGGTGTTGATTTAAATCATTAATCTGGTTATGTATTTATTGTGGGTGGTGTTGCTGCTGCTGCTGCTGCTGCTGAGAGGTGGAGAAGCGGAAAGGAAGAGGAGGAAGTTGCAGTTTGGTTTAAGTGATACATTTCTAGGTTTAGATATATTTGGTTAAAGCTTTGGCAGCCAGAATCTATGTGTACAAAGAACTAAATTTTTTTCTAAGGAGAGCATCAGGCAATAATCTGCGCTTTGGGAGTAACAAAGGGTTTTGAGGGGAGACAATTTTGAAGTTAGCACTGTCTCAGTCACTTATTTATCCCTGGACCTGACTATTTAGTCCAAAGTCTGACTCTCAGTAAATGAGGGGTTGTAAAAATTGGGAGCAGTTTTTATTCAAAGTTACAAATTTGCTTCAGAAACAGAATTCTGAAAGTTTGGATATATAGTGTTCTTGCTCTCATAAGTTTTAAAGATAATTTTAGTTGACCGTTATAACAGCTATCAAAATATATGTGTATATTTAAATTTCTAATTTATTATCATTTTATGACACTTTTAATACTTTTGTGTTTTTATTCACTTTAAAAAAATCACATGAACTTTTTGGGTTATATTTTGCCTTTGTTTTCTCTAGTAATTTAGAAAATATATCTCTAGTTTTTAAATACATGGGTAGTGATTTTACAAAATACTTCAACCTATATTTTCTATTTATCCTACACCAATAATGAAACCAAATCTACTGACTCTTGGCTTTTATTGCAATATTTATTTTAGGCATAAGCATTTTTTTTACATTATGTGTTTTCTATTTCAAAGTTATTTGACAATTACATTCAGTTTTATGAAAATTTATAGCTTTAGCTCTATAATAATTTTTTTTTTTTTGGTTTGAGATGGACTCTTGCTCTGTCACCCAGGCTGGAGTGCAGTGGTATGATCTCAGCTCACTGCAACCTCCACCTTCTGGGTTGAAGCGATTTTTCTGCCTCAGCCTCCCAAGTAGCTGGGACTACAGACGTGTGCTAACATGCCCAGCTAATTTTTGTATTTTTAGTAAAGACAGGGTTTCACCATATTGGCCAGGCTGGTCTTGAACTCCTGACCTCATGATCTGCCTGCCTCAGCCTCCTAAAGTGCTGGGATTACAGGCATGAGCCACCGCACCCAGCTAGCTCCATAATAATTTTAAAAATTGCCTCCGAGCCTTTTATATGACAATTTCCTCATTTAAAATCTTATTTTTATTTATTAGTTGGCTGAAATATCATTAAAATATTTATTTCCCACTAGAAAATTAATGTTAGAGAGGTTTTTTGAATACTAATGATGTAGGACAGGTGAGCCCCAAAACTGGGGCTTAGCTTGGGAGGGTTCCTGGCTTCACCTAGGAAAGAATTCAAGGGCGAGCCAATGATGTTAGATTGCAACTTTTATTGAAGCAGTGTTGTACAGCAGTAGAATTACTGCTTCTTGAAGAGCAGGGCTACCCTACAGTCAATGTGTCCAGAGTAGCAACTTAGAGGCAATTCTGCAGTCATACTTATACCCAGTTTTAATTACACATACATTAAGGGTTGGATTATGTAGAAATTTCTAGAAAAAGGGTGGTAACTTCTGGGTCACAGGGTTATTGTCATAGCAAGAGGCAGTAACTTCTGGGTGTAGCCATGGCAGTGATAAACTAAGATGGCACACTGGTAGCTGTGTCTTATGGAAAGCTAGTTCCACCAAGTTCCTGTTCTAGCTAGTCCTCAATTTGGTCCACTGTCTAAGCCCTGCCTCCAGAGTTGAGTCTCGCCTCCTGCCTTACTTGTATATTACAGATGTTTCAGAATATTTGCAGCCTTTATATATGAATGACTATTTAACGGTTACAGAATTCATAGATTACAATGTATTCTTCCCTATAGACACCTGCTCTGCTCTGTTGTCCTCTAGTGTTAAATACTGGCTTGGGGTCTGAGTCTGGTTTGATTTTGTCCTTCCAGTATATGGTTTATCTCCTGGTATTCTGTTTAAAATGTTGGTACTATTTTTGAAATGTTCAAAAAGAACAGGGTAAATCTGGGTGTTTATCAGTTTATTCAGTTTTGACTAAAATGAAACATGGACTCACTTTTCTTTTTGGCATGCAAAAATGGTTTCTTATTATATCCTTGACTACTGACTCTGTTTTATAGACTGCTCATCTCCCCTTTGGGAAGACTGTTTTTTTAGACTGAATGTCTGTTCTCATATCTACTATCAACTTTCTTATAAGTGACATCTTTTCTCTTTTCTTCCTGCATTTTTGTAAAGCTTATTACATTTTGGGTCTGAATAAATCACTCAATTATCTACAACTTCTGCACTTTACTATTTTTAGTTCAGATTTTAATTTTTTAATTTGGTTTATGTAACCTTTTATTATTATGCTTCCTTATCATTTATGCTCCTACCTAAGCAGAGTTTTATTTTTATTTCAAGCTGGTGACTTATTAATAACTTCTTTAACATCAAGTGTGTTTCAATGTCAAAACACATGAATATTTCTGAATAAACAAAGCAGATGCTTTTAAAAGATATCTTTCATGCCTTTTTAATGTGTTTTTCCAAAAGTATGCTGTTACTCTATATCTTGAAGACAAATTTCTTCCCGTTTTTGTATTTTAGGACATTTTTAAAGGTTCATATTTTTTTTTCTTTACCAAACTTAATTAAAAAGGGGTTAATACAAATCTAATGTTTGCCAATAGATAAGACAAGTGGATTCTCCTTTGTGATCATCAACATTTACCTTAATTGTAAATCACCATTTACCTTAGTTGTCAATGGTGATGATCACAAAGGAGAATCTACTTGTCTTTTTTCTACGCTGAAGTTCCAATGAAGCAGTTCTTGTCATGTTTCCAGCCTCTAGCAATTTCCTATCAGGTTGTGGTTTGGATGCACAGTGAAGAGTCATCTGTTCCTCCACCTGACTATGTGGAATTTATTTCTGAATAATTTGAAGCAATCTGTTGTCTTGCCTTGCAAAGAGCATTACATAAGAATCGATAGTTCTCAGAATTAATACTTCCATAGATCCTGCTGCCTTTAGCCCAACCTACAACTGCTGTCACATTCCAGGGACTTTTACTGACTATTTTGCATTTATGAGACTTAAAGTCCAAGTTTTTCTATGGCAGTAAAAAAGGATTTGAAATAGACCTGGCTCTCAGAGAAAGCCACTCACATAAAGTAAGATGCTGGATGCTAGCTCTGTCTGTGGCCCATGTCTTGGTAAAGGATCTCGCTAGGTGTGAGTAAGAACACCCAAGTCTCCTCCTGCTTGGTTCTTCTGTTCTTGGTTCTTGCCTTAGGACCCATCTTCACCTTTTCCAATGATGACTCCTTTTAGAATATGGAGAATTGTTGTCAAATACTTCTTGTTCCTAGCAGCATTAAAACTCTGAAATTTGTGTGTGTGTGTTTTTATTGAACATAATAAAACAAATCTGAGAAAAGAAAATGAAGCACAAGGAGGGTGTACCTTCTTTCTTAACCTGGAATTGTCAACACTGCAATTTTACAAGATTCTACTACCATTAGGAAGTGTGTGGCTATTACTATTTAATAAAAATAAAATCAAAGTTCTATGGTCAAGCAAAGAAGTTAACAGAACATTATTAAAGCATTGCCTGGAAGCTCTCATTCCGACCCAGAAATAAAATATATTCTATCTGATTATTGCAGAGAACTGTTCATTTTATCAACACCACTCCTGAATTAGCCATTACCAATATAAAAACTTATTTTTTATGGGTCAAAGACATCATTAATTGTAGATTCACATCACACCCATATAATACAAAGTAGAACTTTATTCCCTGAGGAAATACTTCAGCTTTTTGGCAAACAACTATTATCACAGAGTAAGAAAATAAATTTTATGGTCCCAGCCCATCCTTCAATAAGCAATCAATGAAAGAATAACCTAGAAATACAGTAGTGTTAGTCACTCTTTACCATCTGATATGGCTTGGCTGTGTCCTCAATGAAATTTCACCTTAAACTGCAATAATCCCCATGTGTCAGGGAAAGGACTAGGTGGAAATAATTGAATCTTGGTGGCAGTTCCCCCATACTGTTCTCATGGTAGTGAGTAAGTCTCATCAGAACTGATGGATTTATAAACAGGAGCCCTGCACAAGCCCTCTTGCCTGCCACCATGTAAGACGTGTCTTGCTTCCCCTTTGCCTTCTGCCATGATTGTGAGACCTCCCCAACCATGTGGAACTGTGGGTCAATTAAACACTTTTCCTTTATAAATTACCCAGTCTCAGGTACATTTTTATCAGCAGCAGCAGCAGAACAGACTAACACAGTAAATTGGTACCAGGTAGAGGGGCACTTCTGTAAAGAGACCCAAAAATGTGTAAGTGACTTTGGAACTGGGTAACAGGCAGGCTGAAACAGTTTGGAGGTATCAGAAGAAGACAGTAAAATGTGGGAAAGTTTGAAACTTTCTAGAGACTTGGAGGGTTCAGAAGAAGACAGGAAGATGTGGGAAAGTTTGGAGCTTCCTAGAAACTTATTGAATGTCTTTGACTCAAATGCTGATAGTGGTATGGACAATAAAGTCCAGGCTGAGGTGGACCCAAATGGAGATGAGGAACTTCCTGGGAACTCCTGCTATGCAAACAGACCGGCAGCATTTTGCCCCTGCCCTAGAGATCTGTGGAACCTTGAACTTGAGAGATGATTTAGGGCATCTGGCAAAAGAAATTTCTAAGCAGCAAAGTGTTCAAGAGAAAGCAGAGCATACACTTTTGGAAAATTTGTAGCCTGTTGACGTGACAGAAAAGAAAACCACATTTTCTAGGGAGAAATTCAAGCCTGCTGCATAAATTTGCATAAGTAATGAGGAGCCAAATGTTAATCACCAAGACAATGTGGAAAATGTCTCCAGGGCATGTCAGAGACCTTCACAGCATCCACTCCCACCTGATCACAGGCCTGGAAGCCTTGGAGGGAAAAATGGTTTCATGGGCCTGGCCCAGGGACCCCTGAGGTATGCAGCCTCAGGATATGGTGGCCTGTGTCCCAGCTGCGACAGTTCCAGCCATGGCTAAAATGAGCCAATGCACAACTCAGGCCATTGCTTCAGAAGGGGCAAGACCCAAGAATTGGTGGCTTCCACCACAATGTTGACCCTGCAGGTGCACAGAAGTCAATTAACTGAGGTTGGGAACCTCCACCTAGATTTCAGAGGATATATGGAAATTCCTGGATGCCCAGGCAGAAGTATGCTGCAGGAAACCTTCTATAGTGCAGAAGGGAAATGTGGAGTTGGAGCCCCCACACAGAGTCCCCACTTGGGCATTGCCTAGTGGAGCTGTGAGCAGGGGGCCATCATCCTCCAGACCCCAGAATGGTAGCTACCAAGTTGCACTGTACACCTGGAAAAGCTGCAGGCACTCAACACCAGCCCATGAAAGCAGCTGGGAGGGGAGCTGTACCCTGAAAAGCCACAGAGCCAGAACTTCCCATGCCCAGGGGAGCCCACTGCTTGCATCAGCATGATCTGGATGTGAGACATGGAGTCAAAGGAGATTATTTCAGAGCTTTAAGATTTTACTGCCCCATTGGATTTCAGACTTGCATGGGGCCTGTAACCCCTATGTTTTGGCTATATTTACCCAATGCCTGTATTCCCACTGTATCTAGGAAGTAACTAACTTACTTTTGATTATAGGCTCATAAGTGAAAGGGACTTGCCTTGTCTCAGATGAGACTTTGGGCTGTGGACTTTTGAGTTAATGCTGAAATGAGTTAAGACTCTGGGGGATTGTTGGGAAGGCATGATTGGTTTTGAAATGTGAAGACATGAGATTTGGGAGGGGCCAGGGGCAGAATTATATGGTTAGGCTTTGTGTCCCCACTCAAATTCCACCTTGAATTGAAATAATTCCCATGTGTCAAGGGTGGGGTCAGCTAGAGATAACTGAATTATGGGAAGGGGTTTTCCCATCGTATTCTCATGGTAGTGAATAAGCCTCAAGAGATTTGATGGTTTTATGAATGGGAGTTCCCCTGCAAAAGCCCTCTTGCCTGCTGCCATCTAAGACATGTCTTTGCTTCTCCTTTGCCTTCTGCCATGATTATGAGGCCTCCCCAACCACTTGGAACTGTGAGTCCATTAAACCTCTTTTCTTTATAAATTACTCACTCTTGGGTATATCTTTATTAGCAGCATGAGAACAGACTAATGCAACATCCTTAGAGAGAAACACTCCTACAAAGAAACGATCACTGTTCAACTTGAGAACCAATGCCATGAGACACTGATATTTCCCAGAGTCATCTTTCCTTCTGAGACAGAGTCTCACTTTGTTGCCCAGGCTGGGGTGCAGTGGTGCAATCTTGGCTCACTGCAACCTCTTTCTCCCAGGTTCAAGTGATTCTCCTGCCTCAGCCTCCCAAGTACCAGTGCATACCACCATGCCTGGCTAATTTTGTATTTTTAGTAGTGATGGAGGTTTCACCATGTTGGTCAGACTGGTCTCAAACTCCTCATCTCAGGTCTACCATCTGCCTCGGCCTCCCAAGGTGCTGGGATTACAGGTGTAAGCCACCATGTCCAGCCTAGTCATTCTTTCTCAAAAGTCCTTCTCTTATAGCCTGCAGTAGGTAGAGGCTATTGTGCACAAACTATATCTACATATCTAAAGAAAACACTGTCCTCTGACAGAGGCCATTGTGGGTAGCAGAATTCCTTGCTTATGATTTCAGCTTTTCAGAGCACTGACTGTCATAAGGATAGAATATATATAGGCCAAATTGTCAATTAGGGTAAAGTGCTTTGTTTTTTTTAAAGATATTGTGATAATATCCTGCCTGTCATGGTCTATAAATCCTTGCCTGGAATGAGCATTTTTTAAAGTAATTAAAATGTGTAACCTTAAAAGCTTATTTCCTTATAGATTGATTCCTCACCTTTTTCTTTTGCTTTATTCATGATAATCTTTGTCTACAGAAACAATGCATGCCTTTCTGGACCTCAAAAGGACACTGTGAGTACTTCTCTGTTAGAATACTTTGGAGTGTTATTTTTGTGTTTTTCTTTCTTTTTTTTGAGATGGAATCTTGCTCTGTCACCCAGGCTAGAGTGCAGTGGTGCAATCTTCGCTCACTGCACTGCCTCCCAGGTTCAAGTGATTCTCCTGCCTCAGCCTTCTGAGTAGCTGGGATTACAGGCTCCTGCCACCATGTCCAGCTAAATTTTATATTTTTAACAGAGACGAGGTTTCACCATTTTGGCCAGGCTGATCTCAAATTCCTGACCTCGTGATCCACCTGCCTCCCAAAGTGTTGGGATTACAGGAATGAGCCACCGTGCCCAGCCTTGTTTTTCTTTCATGCTGCCACTGTTAACTAGACATATTTCCCATCCTGATTTGAGGCTAATTCTCCTACTTCAAAGTCTATGATTCTGTGAATCATATCAACTAAAATCTAACAGAATAGCTATGAATTAACTTCTAAATATCATAATCCAAGGATATCTAAGAGGCAGGTCATGTCTATTAAAAAATCTCATGTTCACGGCACCTTAATGAATTTTTACAAAAGTGAAGGCACTCATCTCAATCCTGAGGCATTTCCTTGAGGTATTTTCTTGTAAGAAAGATAAATAAGTTAGAGATGTTTTCTTATCCTCTTTTTATTATTAGACCTTTCAGAAAGAAAGTGTGTCTTGTGTTTACTTTCAGTAGCTCTCCTTGGGACATAGAATTCATGTTGTGTGCAAAGTGAACTCAGAGTTATCTGGTCTAGAAGATTTAGTGGGTCTTCAAAAATGTTTGTTATTTTTATTGTTCTTTAATTCATCATTAGTTCTCAGATAAAGCAAAGAAAAAGAAGAGCATAAAAAGAAAAACAAAATAAGGAGACTGAAACAAGAGTGGAAGAGAAAGGGGTAATTAGAGGAACTCAGACTGGACAGAAGAGAATGGGATAACACCTTAGAGAAGAAGTAGGCAAAAAAGTGAGAAAAAAAGAATGTAATGCTAACTGTAAACAAAGGTGAGAAAGTTTGATGAAAAGTTCTTATCGATCCTCTAAGTCCTGCTCTCTGCAGTTCCCTACTCTAAATTATTTTTCAGTATACCCAAGTCTTTATATATGTAACAGTCATAAATCTTCACAGTGAAGATCTAAGGGAAATTATGAGCTTAGTTGGTTAGCACAATTCATTCATAGACCCCAAAATTATATCCTTTTTGAGGGGAAGGGAGTGCTTTTCTTGTCTTGACTAGACATTTTAAAATCCTCTCCACTGCTTTTGGATTTCATGCTACCATCAGGGTGATGGTCTTGTAGCAAAAGTCCTTCGGGGCCTCTTCGTCTGCAGAATCATGTGAACTGTTTTAGTAAGTCACCTGAGCCTCTCCAGGCCAGTCTCCCTGCCTCTCTAAGCCCTGGTTCTCACCATATGTACTTAACTTTCAAGAAACAATCAAAGACCAGAGTTTGTGCCTTTGTACCTTTATTATGTTCCCTAAAAATGGAAAAAAAAAGTATTTTGGGAACTCCTTTTCTTTCATACTGGCTGCTAATTAAACAATAAATTTTCTTTCAAATTCCAGTTCAGATACAACTTCCTCTGGCAAGATCTTTTCTGA
Organism: Cacajao melanocephalus; assembly: GCA_963573385.1. Taxonomy (NCBI): domain Eukaryota; kingdom Metazoa; phylum Chordata; class Mammalia; order Primates; family Pitheciidae; genus Cacajao; species Cacajao melanocephalus. The sequence goes on along the minus strand of CAUYLG010005489.1, from coordinate 9,957 downwards.
CTCAGTTTCTCTCTAGATAAATCAAATAGCTTATTCTCTCTCTGATGCCTTTGAATCACTAATTGTACTTTTACAATCTTGTAGCCATGGGTTTATGTGTCTTTCCACTCAGTTTATTGGTGAGCTTCTTGATCTCTGTATCTTAAAGTCTAGAATAAAATCTGGAATAAACTAGGGAATCAGTAATAGTTGATCTGAATTGTTGATCTTATCCAACGTTAATGAAATCCCCAACAACAAAAGTCATCTAGACTGTAATCAAGAAAATAATATTTTGTATACGGTGTAAACTAAGAATAACATCTTGAGTCTTCAACCAACTAACCGAACCTCCTTTTGGTCAAGGGGATCCCAGGAAAACCTTAACAACTGAGTTCCTGGTTATGATGGGATGAGAGGTCAAACACAACTCATTATACTTCTTTCCTTTTATAGCTTAGATATGACAACTGACCAGCATTAATGCTAAAATAGAGATCTCAAGACTGATAAAACAGACTCTTTGTGGTAATGAAATACCAACTTATAAACAGGTCCTAAGGCCATGACAGACAAGAGTTGAATCACATATCCCTACACTTAAATAATGAACTGTGCTCTATCTGCCACAAGGTTTTTCTTTTTCTCTAGCAGCTAAACAAGCAATGACCTTGAGATAAGCAATGTTAAACCAACTGCAGCTGCACTAGAGACTGATTAACTAACGCCTGGCCCCTGTTCCACCAGCTATAACTACAAGAGACTGATTTCAGTAACTTTCTCCTGATTAGAAGCGACCATGGACTGGTTATAGTTGGTTTGCAGAGGCTGCACACTCGAGGGTCCTTGTGTCCTATGTGCCTACTGGCATTTAGGGCCCAATTGTAATACATTAAGTTGTTAAATCTCCACCCCAAAGTGGGCATGGGTCACATGTAACATGCATGTTTGTTCAACATGCATGTTAAGGCTATCTTCATAAATATTCTTAACTCCTACTGTACCCTGTTAAATATGTATGTTTAGCAACCCATTCAACATAAAATTCCTACCTAACCCCTCATCCTTCAAAATGCCTGCTAACAGTCTCTGCCACAGGCTGCACTTCCCAACCTATCAAATGGTCACCTTACAGTCTGTAACCTGTTATAAGAAATATAGACTCCTTTCCAAATTTATAGATTATTTTTAAGTTATCAAAGACAATCAGAAAATTCCTAGACACATAATCCAGAATTTATTGTAGCTCACTTGAAAATTAAGAGAGAGAAGTCCATGTAGGCAGACTTTGGTAAAGTTTTGATATCATTATTATCATTAGTGATAATGATGTGCAGAAACATTTAATGAGAAGGAAATCCTTTCCCCTGCCCAGGAATTGTTTTTAGATCCCCTGTGTCCCAATATGGCACTGTAATTTCACAATGTAGATTACTTTTCTGTTCCAAAATTTCCTTCTGATAAAATGTCTATTCTCTGATTGAGCCACTAGTCTACTTTATTCTACGTCTGTAAATCAAAATATTATAACATTGACAGAACAGCTTGCTATTTCCTCTCTGGGAACTGTGATCTCTCAATACTTATACGAATTAAACTACTTTTGGTTTTTACAGGTAAAATTAGTATTTTAGTGTTTCAATTCTTTAATCTTTGTATTAATTAAAATCTATCCTCCAAAGATCAGTGCTCAAATCTGAGTAGCAAAAGACAAAAGTCTCCCCAGAGAAAGAAATGCAAATATCATGGGAACTGACAGATTTCAAATAAACAACAAAAAATACTTGCATTTTCTGTTTTAACCTCTCATTACTTACTTGAACTCTCTGAACTTGACCTCTTAACTGACAATAAGTGGACTCAAGCAGGAATGATATTCACAGAAACAAAGAACAAGTGTCAAAAGCAATTTTATTTTTAAACCCTTAAACTTCATTGTCCCTTCAAATCATACTTAATCCTGATTTAGCAGTATGTGGGTGTATGTTTGATATTCAGTGAAAATCAGTTTTTAGAAATTTGTGGGACCAGAATATTTTATTTAGAAGTATGCTTCTTATGCTATGTTTAAATGGATGGAAAATTATACAGCTTGCTCTGACCACAGAAAAATTGTTAGCATATAGTCAAAAGTCTATTCAAAAAACAGTTAAGTATCTTATTGCTTCAAGTAACAGGGCATATAATTCAAAATAGAAATATTGAGAAACTATTTTTATCCTCCCTGAGATATCAAGCAGTTGGAGAATTCCTATGGTGTCACATTTCTTCTCTGCCTTCCTCAGGATGACTTATGTTTCTCTTCATAATTACAGGATAGCAAAAGCAGTTCCCAGCATCATATGCAGACCCAACTAGGCCAGTGAAAAGGAGGAATGGCTTTTCTTCCCTTGAGTGTTCTTTACTAAGGGAAGATTTTTCCCAAAACTCAAGAGCAAACTTTCCCAAGGAATTCACTGAGTAGAGTCGGGTAATATGACCCTGCCCTAGCTGCAAGGGAGGCTGGGAGAATAAGTTCTGGTATGTTCCATCTTCCTATAAGGGAGATTGGCTTTCTGCCAACAAGGAATAAGAGTTCAAAGTGGAAGATGGCTTTAATGTGTCAGATAATCTAAGGCTGAATAACGTAATGCCTGTTAAATGGATAAACATCATTAAGCATAGCACTCAGTACTAAATACAGATAGTAATTTATTTTAGTGTTACTTCTCTTGTTTTGATTTCATTGAATTCTAGGACCATTTCATGTACTTTAGTAGATTATGAACATTTTAGAAGACTCTGAATAAAAACAGAAATTGAGAATTTATTTTTTGTTTTTGACAACATCCTGTATGATTTATTAAGCTATTGTCTCCAAACTTTAAACCCATTTTTTTTGTAGTCCACTTTATGATGCTGATATTGAAATTTCAAGCCACATTTTTCCTTCTCCAGTTGGCTCCTTATTTGGCTTTGCCATGAGAGGGCATGAAGGAGAGAATGGCAGGCTAGAAGAGGAAGAAGAGATTGCTCCTTCCTGTTTGCTTTCTGAATCTGTTTTTCTGCTTGTTATTCCTGTGTCTCTCTGGAGGCACTCTTTCACCCTGCAGTGGCAGGTGGTTCCAGGAGTAGCATGTGATTCCCATTTGCAGCTCTTACAACTCTCACATTACCAATATCGGAGCCTCTCATCAGCAAGACCAGCACTGGCTGCCTGGAGCATCATCCTCAGAGACCTGAGGTCCAGCTTCATGGGAAATTCCTCTGAGGTCCGAAGCACCTACACCAGCCAAACGGTGAGCCCTCTTCACAAGTCTATAGAGAATCTCCTTCAATCCTCTAAGTTTTAATAATTTTAACCTCTTCATTTTGTTCCCCCAGTCCCAGGGACAGCTGTTTCTTGAAGTTGTCACCTCCACACATAATACCTTAGTTTAGTGTTCCTCATTTGTCTTTTCCGTTTTTCAGTATCTACTCGTCAATTCATTATCAATTGATTTTCTCTATAAAAAGCTGACTCTTGCTTTTTTAGAGAGTGAGCTTACAGGTTAAATTTTTTTAATCAAAGGAGCTTTTACAATTTCATCTTTTCTTGCCTCCCTATAATCATATCCATTATATATATATATATATATTTGATCCTCAGATACCATATTGACATTTAAAGGGTTACATGCAACTCTTCACCACCATCATCACAGTCTTTAACTCAATCCTATCTAAAAAGCTATGTTATACAACAGCAAATAGATTTAATAGTTACTCAACCATTTCCTTGTAGTTTTTAAAGAAATGCAGTACTGACCAGCCTGGCCTACATAGTGAAATCTCGTCTCTATTAAAATACTAAAATTAGCCAGGCATGGTGTTGTATGCCTGTAATCCCAGCTACTTGGGAGGCTGAGGCAGGAGAAATGCTTGAATCCAGGAGCTGGAGGCTGCAGTGAGCCAAGATCACACCAATGCACTCCAGCCTGGGTAACAGAGCAAGACCCTGTCTCAAAAGAGAAAAGAAAAGCAGTACTATGCTCCATATGTACAAATTTCTCCAGGCTCCAAAGTCACGCTTTAAAATTAAGACATACAAGAGAGAACTGTGGCTAGAAAAAGAGAAGAAAGGCTGCAACAGTGATGGGTAATGTGGGGGATGATGATGTTTTGGAAATAGAGAAACCGTCAGGTGTCTGCGGTGACAAAAAAAAGAACTGAAGATGGTGGCAACAGTATTAGATATCAGAGGAGAGGAAATATTCCCTAATTATCCCTATAAGTCCATGGAAAAGGGATTTGACATTGTGCTCCTACAAGATGACCCTTCCAGAATGTCCAGACTGACCTAAACCATTTAACTTGGACCACTGGAATTCATTTCAAGAAGAATACTCAAGAGGACTTAAGGGTCTGCTATCCAGGACTGAGTGAATGAATTCCAATCCAAAGAGAAAAACATCTTTCAAACACACTTTAAAAGCTTTCACAAAAGCTATTTAAAGTCAGAAAAGCAGAAGGAACAAGGTTAATGTCAGAGAAATACTGTAAAATATGTGGGGCAAGAATTAGGATAGAATACTGCAAGATATGTTACGTAAGGAGTATAATTATACCTGCAACATATTTCCCAAGAACTTTTCAATCTTTAAGTTTTCTGCTTCTGTGCTTTCAACAACCAGCCTAGATATAAGTTATCTAGAGGAAATGTGAGATGTACCACTGATTACTCTGAGTTCCCAGCTGTCCCAATTTTTATAGCTATGTATAGCTATGTAATTGACAATAAACTATTTCATAAATGCCAGCCATTTCTCACAAGTTTTAAATTGCTTTGCTTTATACCTATGGAACTCTTAGGGAAATTAATTTTTTAATTTAAGTTAACCCTTAATTGCAGTAATCAGAGAAAATCTGATTGTTACAAAGTTTCTTTCAAGTAGCATTTGACTTGAATGTGTTAGCTTAGCTCGTAAACTGGAACTTAGTGACCCCAAAAAAAAAAAAAAAAAAAAAACCAACAATTTCTTTTTAAATGTAGGATTAGCTATAAATTAATTAATTTATCTTTGCAGATCTGAGTCAGAGTGCTAAGAATTCTTATCCTTCTGTTTCATGTGGGGCACCCCTATTTGGAATATCCCTGCTTGAACTCTTTTGTTAGTTGGTATAACTCTAAGAGGTGGAAAATTCTGATGCTGAGAACATCTATTTTTCACTAATTGAATAAGCGAGTTTCCCAGTCAGCTGCACGAGGTATTCCTAAATTGTAGCATTCCCACTGTGATAAGCCTTAAGAATGAAGAGCTGATCTGAATGAATGAAATCAAGGAAAGAACCTACCGAAGAAGGTGAGTTTTGAACGACAGGAAAGAATGAAATCGTAGTAAGGAAACAGAAAAAGAATCTCACTCTTAGAAGTAAGTTATAAAACTTTACCTCCTATGAAATGAGTAGAAAAATTATAGTAAAGATGTTTAGTACACGTCTCATCATACAGAAAGACGAAATATAGAATGATGGCTCTTTCTTCACATTTTCATCAATTTTCATTTACTTATTCAGTGTTTACTGAGCTCCTACTTTATCATGTACTATCTGGATTCCAGGAATATAAAAGCCAAGAGCACGAAGTTCCTACTTTTATGGAGAGATAATAAACATGAAACAGACAAAATACTGTTCAATTTTAAATAATTATAAGTGCAAAAAGAAAACACTACATGTTAATAGAAATGAAAATGACTTGGAGAGGTATTGGTGGTTATTATTTTAGGTAGAGTGGTCAGGGAAGGTCTCCCTGGAGAAGTGGCACTTCAGCAGAGACCTGAAAGAAGTAGAGGAGCGAGCTATAGAAAGATGTAAAGAAAGAGGGCTCCAGGCAGGGGAATGACAACTACTCTGACATGGGAATTAACTGAGATCTTTCTGAGGGTCAGAAAACAAGGCCAGTGTAGCTCATAGTGTAGGTAGTGATGTTGGAATGGTGAGAAGGAAGCTGAATATATAGGACATCCTAGGATATGTTAAGGCCTTTTGATTTTACTTTCGATGGGATGCCACTGCTGGTGTAAGCACAGAAGATATATAACTGATTTATGATTTAAATAGTAACTGGCTGATGTGAGGGGAATGGACTGGAAGTAGGTTTTGTAGCAGTCTGAGTGAGAGATTATGCAGACTGAAACTAGGGCTATGGCTTAGTGGAGATGAAAAATTGCCAAATTTGGGTTATAATTTGGACAGAGACTGACTGGAGCTGTTGATTATTATTTGGGATTATTTGGATGTGAGGTGAATTCTAGGTTTTAGCAAGCAATGGCTGAATGGTAGTGCCATTTACCAAGATGAAGAAGATGGAGAGAGCCTTATAAAAGTTTTTTTGCTGTTATCAGTGAATGAGAGAATCAGCAATATACACCTACTGAAAACAGACAGCTTGAATTACAAAGACGGAAATGTGGGAATGTGAGGAGTGACTAAATTTGGTCATAGAAAAGTTAATTCCTACATGATAAACAAGTAGGGCTTCTGCTAAAATGAAATTACATTCCAAGTGAAATTATGGTTTTGTGACAAACAACAGGCTGTCACTCAAAACTGCATCTAGGATGCAATGAAAATTCAGGAATGACGAGACACATGAAATAGTAAAAGCAAAAAAAAAAAAAAAAGGGCACAAGAACAGATAGTAGAAAAAGGTATGCCTTTTGGTGTGGCAGCCTAGTTCAAAAGAAACAATTGCCTTTCCCTTAGAACAACCTCCCTTATCCCCAGTCCTGACCAGCCACATTTGTACTGTACAATTCACACCCCATCCACAGCTGACTGGACAAGGGAAGGAAGCCTGACTCAAGCTGAGCCACGGGTAGCTTCTGTTCTAAAATTCTGAATTAAGATGAAGTGATATTTGTGTTCATTTTGAGTCGGATTTGAGTTTTCACTTTCATATGCTAATGCAGGATGGTTAGGTTGACTATATGTCACTTTGTGAATCTAAGCAGTAGAGAATATTGGTTGGAAGGGAACAGAGAGAAGCAGGTGATGAGGAAAAAGCAGCAGTGGGGGAAGGAAAGAGTTCTGACCACTGTCCAGGGTGCTGGCTGGCTTCACACACCTCTGCAGCCTTACAGTACACCCTTCCTGATTATATGCATTCTGTTACTTGCATATAGATAAGCAAATGAAGATCACTCAGAACAATTATTTTGAAGATTACTTCATTTTCAAATAATGTTTTGTCAGTAGAATAGCATAAAAAGAGGAGGGTGGTAGACTGAGGGGCACAGGTCCCTTCCCCTCGTTGTCACATTCTCTACCCACTGTCTCATGTGACATCAGAGAATAATGTGCTACTGTCCCAGAAAGGAAAAAAGAAATATGTCTGTCAGACAAAAGTATGTGATAGAACTAGAAACATGAAAAAGTACATGAATCCTGTTGGGTAAATTGCAAACACACGTGTACCATGCTGACATGAGGATTTATTTCCTGTTGACTATATACACATACTAAAATTTCAGCACAATTCCTTTTCAAACTTTCTATTGGTATAACATAGGAATAGAAAAGTACATGCAAGTGTACTGAACTTTTCTGTGCATTCAGCACGTAGATCAATACAATTTTTTTTTAGTACTTAGCTGGGGTGCAGGTTTATCTGCATACATCTACAACATCTAACTTTAAACAAATGTACTGAGTATGAAGTGGCTTATCCTCTTTTAGCTCTTTCATGAACATTGCTATGATTTCCATAAGTTATCTCATTTACTCTTTTCCACAGTCCTGTTAGGTTAGTTGCTAAGCCTATTTTACAAGAGAAAATTGAGGCTTAAAGATATTTAGTGACATGTCCAAGTTCACACAGCTAAAAACCAAACCTAGCTCTATCTCATTGCCAAAGTATTCTTAACTACTATACCAGCTGCCTGACTGATTCAGGTAAAGTGATAGCGGGCTATGGCCAGCAAGTTGACTTGAATAATTTATTATGTATAATAACAAGAAATGAGGTTTTAAAATAGATATTTAAGAAAAGTATAAATCTGCCATTATTATTTTTTAATTAATTTATTTATTATACTTTAAGTTCTAGGATACATGTGCAGAACGTGCAGGTTTGTTACATAGGTATACACGTGCCATGGTGGTTTGCTGCACCCATCAACCTGTCATCTACATTAGGTATTTCTCCTAATGCTATCCCTCCACTAAACTCCCACCCCCTGACAGGCCCCGGTGTGTGATGTTCCCCTCCCTGTGACCATGTGTTCCCATTGTTCACCTCTCACTTATAAGTGAGAACATGTGGTGTTTGGCTTTCTGTTTCTGTATTAGTTTGCTGAGAATGATGGTTTCTAGCTTCATCCATGTCCCTGAAAAGGACATGAACTCATCGTTTTTCATAGTTGCATCCCATGGTATATATGTGTCACATTTTCTTTATCCAGTCTATCACTGATGAGCATTTAGGTTGGCTCCAAGTCGGCTATTGTTAACAGTGCTGCAATAAAGATACATGTGCATGTGTCTGTATAGTTCAGAATAGGAGAAAAATTTTTACAATCTATCCATCTGACAAAAGGCTAATATCCAGAATCTACAAAGAACTTAAACTTAAAAGAAAAAAAAAAAAAACATCAAAAAGTTGGTGACGGATATGAACAGACACTTCTCAAAAGAAGACATTTACATGGCCAAGAAACATATGAAAAAAAGCTCATCATCACTGGTCATTAGAGAAATGCAAATCAAAACCACAATGAGATACCATCTCATACCAGTTAAAATGGCAATCGATGAAAAGTCAGGAAACAACAGATGCTGGAGAGGATGTGGAGAAATAGGAATGCTTTTACACTGTTGGTGGGAGTGTAAATTGGTTCAACAATTGCGGAAGACAGTGTTCCTCAGGGATCTAAAACCAGAAATACCATTTGACCCAGCAATTCCATTACTGTGTATATAACCAAAGGATTATAAATCATTCTACCATAAAAACTGCCATTATTAAATGGAGAAGTAACAAAATAAAAATAGTGATTGCAAGATACGATTCTAGACTTATATATTTAAAAACAGGAATTGCAGCTGGGTGTGGTGGCTCACATCTGTAATCCCAACACCTTGGGAACTTGAGGCAGGCAGATTTTCAGAGGTCGGGAGTTCAAGACTAGCCTGGCTGACATGGTGAAACCCCATCTCTACTAAAAATACAAAAATTAGCTGGGCATGGTAGGGCACGCCTGTAGTCCCAGCTACTTGGGAGGCTGAGGTAAGGAGAATCGCTTCAACCTGGAGGTGGAGGTTGCAGTGAGCTGAGATCAAGCCACTGCACTCCAGCCTGGGTGACAGAGCAAGACTCCATTAAAAAAAAAATAGGAATCATAAGCAATTAAAAGTACTTTTTTTAAAAGCATGCCAGCAACAGTCATAGAATGATGGAGAACAGGATTAAGTTTATGCACATTTGAAGAAAGCTTCAACTGAAGTCGGAAAGGTCTATGTAAGAGAAGGAAATGGAAGAGTTGAAACCCATTCCCTAGTGTGCAAATCTAGGAAATCAGAATTGGCAAATGTGCTGTGTGTGATGAAAATCTGAAATGGGGTAGCTATTTGGGTACAGTGAGAAGATGAATTTGATATTCAATATTTATATAATCAGGAGCTGTTTTGGCATTCTCTTCAGGTTTTATTCACTCCCATTTCAAACTTTTCATCTCTCACTGTAGCAAAAATATCAAAACACTTTTATGGGAAGAAATAATTTGGAAGGACTAGGCTATAAAGCCAATTAAAGTTGGTGTTGATAGCTTAATAACAGATTTGGTTTGATTGGCTATTTCTAGAAGCGTTATGCAAAGGTTTTTTTTTGAAAGAAAGAAAAAGAGAGGAAAGAAAGTGAGAGTGAAAGAAAGAAAAAAAGAATGTACGAGAGAAAGAAAGAGGAAGAGAAAGAGGGAGAGAGAACAGGATTCTTGTTCTATTGCCCAGGCTAGAATGCAG